>PNEQ01094718.1:16219-41290 GCA_003012365.1 Medauroidea extradentata
TTTTGTTTTTTTTTTTTTTTTTTTTTTTTTTTTTTTTTTTTTTTTTTTTTTTTTTTTTTTTTTTTCGAAATGAGTCTTGGCTGATGCTGAGCTGGTCCCTAAGTGTAGACCACGGCCATTTCCTTCCTTGTTTCATGCCGGTCGGAATATAGTTCCATCGTTAATTATGATACGTTAAACCACTTGCACTATTACTTAAATTAAATTGTTTGTAAATAAGTAAATGAGAATGTTGTGCAAGGAATCATACGGAGTGACGTAGACTACAACCCTGACATCCTGCTTCTCCATTAAAGGTTGTATGGTCTTGCTTGGTGTGAGAGAGCCATGCAGCCAGGAGCGAAACAAGAACATCAAGTCATATTTCAAGTGAGGCCTTCTTCAGTGAGGAATTTATTTTAATTTGGTTTTTATTTAAGTGGACTCTTTAAGTTTTGTCGCCAGCGAGGTCATTCGAGATGGTTACACGAAACTTGACATAAGGACAAGGAACTTCGAGAGGAATCGGCCATGTCTTTCGTTAAGGAACTATTCCAGTAATCGTCGGGAGCGATTTCGGGATGGCTGGAGCCGATAACCGAACTCGAGTCCTCCCGGATGCTACTACAACATTTTATCATTTGCATTACTTCGCTCGGTTCCAGTGACGTAGTAGGGAAATAGTAGGGCCTACACCAGTTCAGTAGTACCTGACCACACGGTATCTCGGGGGAAAATATTAAAATCCACCCTGTGTGTCGCACTTCGTACATGGTCACAATGAATGTCAAGAGGTAGAGGTGAATGTAGGGCTGGTAGGTATTACAGAATGACACGAACTTCACCTATACGACCCGAAGAATGAGCTACAGTTTCATATACGCAAACATAGTAAATGTGTGTGTGAAGCAGACTAAATTTTTGAACAGTTTTTATACTTGCAACTCTGAATAAAAGACTGACAATTTAAGACATTTATAGATTTAAATCAAGCAACAGTTCTTGACCCGACTAATAATAAAAAAAAAAAAACCAAACAAACAAAAGTTGACTTTTGTGAAAGTACAGGCTGTTTCAAAATCGCATGTCAATATTTTGGATGAACAATGCTCACATAAACTAGAGGAGCAAAAGATGTTTCATGAACATAGGGCGGAAAACGCGCTGTTACTGTACAACTACAGGTATCGTGACAGTGCACGGCGTGCGTGTTGGATAATGTTGCTATGGAATGCCACATCGTTCAATACCTACCGTCCAACTAAATACGACTCGTCTGGTATGTAGTTGTCAATAGTGGTTGTAATGGTATTCCACATTCCACAGTGAAACGATCCAACCCGCACACTATGCATGCCATCATGCACTGTAAACTGTAGTGCAGAAATTGTGCATTTTAGGATCAATCATCGTATTATATTTTTTGTTCCTCTAAATGTACGGATAGTTCCCCCAAAATTCTGACATGCAATTTCGCATCATCCTATATAAAAATAAGGGGAGGTGAAATTCAGCATACACCATATTACCACCCACATGCATGATGGACTATCACACACAAAGTTTACTAGCATCCTTGGAAACAAATTGTTATGTGTTTATTATTGATACATGACTTGTGAACGTTCTAATTCTTCGTTAGAAAGTGTTCTGCAGAAATTAATAAGTGAGTTTATTTTTAAAATTATACCGAATTAATTTATATGTATATTTATTTGGATGACATGTTCGTGGGAAAACTATAACTTATATAAATAAACATTATATATAAATGTATATGTAACTATAAATAAATGTAAATATAAATAAATTAAAATAAATGTAAATAAATATTAAAAATCAATATATAACTTATATAAATATGTATCAATTATACAAAAAATATAACTCCATAGATATAAACCTGCAAATGTTGCGTTATAATCTGAATGTAGATCAAACTGCAAGCTTTAGTTTGCACGCTTGACGTTTTTCATTAGCACACGATGTCGGGGCTTGCTTTTGGCCAGTAATTTTAACTTCCACCGTAGAATGACCAATAACACGGGAAGCAGTCAAATACGTAAAAAACATCACACAAGTGTCGATGGACAATGACATTTATCGCATACTGTATTATTAAGGGATGTAAGTCTACAGGTGAATGCATTCTAGTCATTTCCCAAATATTAACGCGGATTCCGCATGAGTTTTGTTTTATAATATTTATGCGAAAATTCCCTCGAAGTAATGCCTGCAAGTCGTATAGAATTCCGTGCAAGAATAAAACATTTTTGTTTGTTGCCAATGGAGCAGGAACGATAGTTTAGATAATTAATTAGTTTCTGAATCACCATACAGTCAAGAAACTTGCATCGTTTTCATAACCTGTAATTATCACTCATGTGGTTTATTTCCCAAGTATAGAATAAAGTATTTATTATTCAATTAGAAATAAAAGCCGATGTGGGTAAAATTAAATGCCTATGCTACAGGGTCAATGTGAAATTGAGTAGCAAACTCCGGCATTTGTCAAAGAAATATACGAAAGAATGTAATCTCAAAATACTTTTAGTTAAAACAATAGAAAATGTATTTGAGACTAAACATCAACTCAGAGACTAGTAGGGCCGCGGTGGCCGAGGGGTCAGACCTCTCGCCCCCCACCAAGGCGATCCGGGTTCGATTCCCGGCGGGGTCGGTCTCCGGATTTTCACATGTGGGAATCGTGCCGGACGATGCCGCTGGTCGGCGAGTTTTCTCGGGGATCTCCCGTTTCACCCGCCCAATCATTCCGGCGCTGCTCCATACTCACACCATGTCACCCCCCCTCCCCCCACCAGCGCTAAAGATCTCGATGTTAACCGCTGACCATAAATCTCTCACTCAAAAACTAGTAAGTGAGAGTTTTTTTTTTTTTGTGGTGATATGATGTGAGTGTGGATCAATGCCGGAATGAGGAGGCGGGGGTGGCGGGAGGTCCCAGAGAAGGCCCCTTACCAACGGCATAGTCTGGCATGATTCCCACATGAGAAAATGCTAGGTCCGACCACACCGGGAATCGAACCCGGATCGTCTTGATGGGAGGTGAATGGTCTGACCACTCGGGCACCGTGGCCCCCACTCGAGGACTAATGAATTATGTGACGAAGATCGTACACCTCAGAAAATGCGCTTCGCAATATCATCAACCTTCATCAGGGAAACGGAGGCAGAATTTTCACCACAAAGCTGTTATTTGTTTGGATGATTCTTGAAGTGAGATTGAATGAATGCACTCAAATCACGAATTTGTAGATGATATGTTAAAATGACATGATGTAGCGTATATACGGCTAAATTAAAAATAAAGTCATATGGTGGGAACATTTTCAGCTGACCGTTCCAAAGAAATCGCTTTGTAATCTTTATATATACAAGAGAACCCTGACTGACTGGCATATCAAACTACAGTCCAAACCACAGTATCTAGAATCGTGGATTTTTTTTGTGTATTTTACCCCAAGGTCGTAGGCGAGCACTAAGAAGGGATTTTTCGAAATTCGACCTCTAAGGGGGTGAAAAAGGGGTGAAGTGTATTTCCGAAGAAACGTTGATAGAGCTTGAACCCGATGGCCTATCATCGTGATTTTTACTCTAACGGGACACACATAAAAATGCATATTACCCAATTTTCGGATTTTTCGAAATTCAACAATGAAGGGGGTGAAAAGACGTTAAATGTGTTTCCGATTTATTATCTATATCTATCGAATCCTTTGTCACAGAGAGTTGGTTTTCACTTAAAAATGTTGCTTCCGTAAATATACAAAAATCAATTGTACGGATTTTATGAAATTCGATCCCCAAGCAGTAAAAATGGGGAAAATATGTTTTCTGTGAATCTTATATATCACTGGAACACAATCGGCTATCGCCGTGATTTTTACTTCAATTGGTTAAGCATACAAATTGCTATGACAGGACTCCAAGCTGTTTCGAAATTCTTTATTTAAGGGGGTGAATATACGTGAATTGCGTTTTAGATTATTCCTCCACATCTATGGAACCAATTGAGAAATCGAAGTTCTCTTTGCTTTATATTGATGATTATATATAAATATACAAACTACCACTTAAATATATTTTCCGAATTCAGCCCTAAAGAGGTAAAAGGGGAAAAATGTGTTTCCTATTCACAATCGATACATGTTGACACCCATTGATATTTATATATCGACGTGATTTTTGTTTACGATTGATGCTTACTCAAATACCTGAAAAGCAATTTCACGAATTTCCGAAATTTCTACCTAAGGAGGTGAAAATGGGTTAAGAGTGATTAAATGTGTTTTCAATTAATCGTTGATATATCTTGAACCCAGTGGGCTATTGTCATGTTTCTCACGTTCAAGATACACCAGTAAAGTAGTCTAAATTGTGATTGAAAGGATTTTCTAAACTCTGTCTCTTAGGAGGCGAAAAGACCTTGAATGGGTTTTATATAAATCATCGATATATATTGTCCCAACGAGATATTCAGTTTATTTTCGCTTCAGGATGATGATTAGATAAGTGGCCGCAAAATGGTTTTAATTTTTTTAAATTCGAAATCTCAGTACTGTTCAGGAGTTATACGTTATTTTTAATGAATGATCTATTTTGCTTCGTCTGAACGAGCTATCGCCATGATTTTTCATATCACTTGAATACTTGAACAAATATTTAAGGTGTGAAATTAAGATTTTTTCGATATTCGAACCTAAAAAGAGTGAAAAAGCATAACATTTGTTTTCTATCAGCCGATTATACTTATTTATCCCGTAGAGATCAGAGTGACACTTGCATAAGTTCCTAAAAAAGTAATGCAATTAATTTTATTTTATAACGTAACTTATTTATTAAGAAGAAAACTTAGTGTGTAAACTTTCGAGGCAAACGATTTGAAAAGCAAGTACGACCAGCGAGAAATAAATTTACTGGTGTTTCGTTCTAATCGACAGTTCTATCGTTGTTGTACAACCTCTATGAGCCCAGGAAATAATATGAATAATTTCGACGTTTTGTCTATTTGTAGCTCCGGTCTATCGTTCCAAATTCCATTAAAGCTGTGCAAATGTGCATTTCTGACACACAAAAACTGCAAGACAAATTTAGTTAGTGCAATTTGGATGGAATCCTTCAAACGTGGTAAAAATGTATCATACACTCCACTATCCACTAAAATTTCTTGACACATATACCATCTCACTAACCTCAATGCTGGGACACAAAATGAGTTAATATTTCTGCAAAATATTACCCCGCCAAAACAGTCTTAATGGCACTTAACTTCAAGTGAAGGTTTTGAAAAACAAGTATGTTATTGAGGGCACCATCACCAAGGGTTGTGCATGGTAGAAATAATTCTTCATACCACGTATACTGCGTATTTCATTCGATTAACCTCCTACATTTAGGTGTCTATAAAAACCCCACAACGTCAACTTTGTTGTGACTACACATAAGGCCCAGGCGAAGTCGCTGTTAGTGACAGAGACAAACTTACGACTACTTTTCGCGTGAACAGCTATAGCTACTTATCGTACTGCAGAATTAACTCGACTAGCAGCTTTACTTATCTGGTGTACAAATAAATTTTTCAATTGAAGAAAATATCATCTGCCATGAGCACGGTCGTAGGAGTACAGGTCTGGACACTCGCCTATCTACCAATGTATTTTGCTTGACCCCCTTGTTGTTTGGCTGTAGTTCGCCAAGTTACCGAGAATGTCGTACTTTTTGGCGCTGTAATTCGGGCGGTCAGACTCAAACTCCGTCCACTTTTTTCTATTGTTAACATTATAAAGTAAATAAAGATTGCTGGAGCCTTTTCTTAAATTTGTGAGCGATGAAAGTATTTCATAAATTGATAAAATATACGTTTTGATAAATTGTTTATCTTAGCGGAAAGGAAGTGGGCGGAGTTTAGTCCGACCGCCGTAACATCAGCGCCAATAAAACACAATATTCTCGGTAACTTGGTGAACTACAGCCAAACAACAAGGGGGTGAAATATCCAGGCGAGTGTCCAGACCTGTTCTTATACGACCGTGGCCATGAGTAACACACGCGAGCAACACCGCACTGCTAGTCTCTATGTATAAAAGCGAATCCTGACTGACTGAGCGACTGACATGTCAAACTGCAGCCCAAACCGCTGCACCTAGAATTGTGAGATATTTTGTGTGAGTTCCCTTTAGGGTATGCGAGCACTAATAAGGGATTTTTCGAAATTCACCCTCTAAGGGGGTGAAAAGGGTTAAACGTGTTTCATAAGATTCGTCTACAGCCCGAACCCGACGGCCTATCGTCGTGAATTTTACTTCAATGGGTGAATCACAGAAAACATATAAGCCAATTTAAGGGTTTTTCGAAATTCAACCATCAAGGGAGTGAAAAGACCTGAAATGTGTTTTCGCTTAATTTTAGATATATATTGAACCATTCGGGATACAGAATTGCTTTCTACTCAAAAATGATGCTTATGTGAATACCCAAATAGCAGTACTTCGATTTTTCGAAATTCGACTCCCAAGGAGTAATAATAGGAGAAATTGTTTTTCATTAATCGTCTGTACAGCTCGAACCCAATGGGTAGAGCCCACGATTTTTGGTGAAAAGAATTTTGCAACAGTTTGTTTCAGTGCCTTACGTGCACATCTGCAGGTCTGCTTCATGGTTATTGGCAGAATGTATAATTGCACAGGCGTAGCTCATTTGACTTGTGCCAACAGGAACAAGGTTACTGCGACACCATACGTCTGTAATTTGTGGGTAGATCCGAGAGACGCTGAGAATTTAAAACAGCCAGTCACTGACCACGAAGCAGAGCTACATATGTGTATATAAGGCATTGGAACAAATTGTTGCAGAATTCTTTTCACCAAAAATCGTCGGCTCTACCAATGGGTTATCGTCATGATTTTTACTTCAATTAGATACGTAGGGGCCTATACAAATGGCTAAGACACGACTTAATGATTTTTCGAAATTCTTTAATTAAGGGGGTAAAAATGCGTGAAATGCAATTTCGATTATTCCTCCATATCTATAGAACCAATTGAGAAATCTCAGTGCTCTTTGTAAATATCAAAAATACTATTTAAATATATTTTCCGAATTCGACCCCAAAAAACTAAAAAAAAAAAAAAAAAAAAAAAAAAAAAAAAAAAAAAAAAAAAAAAAAAAAAAAAAAAAAAAATGTGTTTTCGATTCACAATCGATATACATAGACCCCATCGATATTAATATATCGACGTGATTTTTGTTTAAGATTGATGGTTCTTCTAGTGCCTGAAAAGTTATTTCACGAATTTTCGAAATTCGTCACCTAAGGACGAAAAATGGTGAAAAGCGATGAAATTTGTTCTCATTTAATCGTCGATATATCTTTAACTCAGCGAGCTATTGTATTTTTCACGTACAAGAGACACCAGTAAAGTAGTCTAAAATATGATTCAAGAGTTTTTCGAAATTCAGTCTCTTAGGAGGCGAAAATACATTGAATGTGTTTTAGATAAATGCTCAATATTTATCTAACCCGCCTAGATATTTAGTTTATTTTCGCTTTAGGATGATGATTACGTAAATTGTTGTAAAAAAGGTTTTAAGATGATTTTTCGAAATTCGACACGTAAGAAGGCGAAAAGACTTAAAATGTGTTTCTATCAGTCGATGATATTTATCTAACCAGTAGAGATACTGAGGTGTTGTTTGCGTCATAATATGCTTCCGTAAGTACTTGAAAAAAGTTATACAAGTTGTGTATTTTGTAAGATAACTTAATTATTAAAAGACAAATTAGTTTGTATACTTTCAAGGCAGACAATCCTAATAGCAAGTACGACCAGCGAGAAATAAATTATACAGTTGTTTTCATTCTACAGTTCTATCGAGACATGTGGTTGTACAACCTCTTTGAGCTTTGGAAATTAATATTTTATTTTTTAAATTAGTTTTCATTAATAATTTTGATGTTATGTAGCACAGCTTTTTGTAGCTCCGATCCATAGCTCGGGAGGTTCTGGGCTCAAATTCCGTTGAAGGCTGTGCAAACGAGCAATTCTGACACACAATAACTGCGAGGCAGATGACATTAGTGCAATTTGGATGAAGCCGTTCAAAAGTGCTAAAAATGGATTATGCAATCCACTATGCACTAAAGTTTCTCGAATGCATCAGCCCAGATATACCGTCTCACTAACCTTAAGGTTTGGACACCAAATACGTTTATATTTCTGCAAAACACTATCCCGCCAAAATTCCCTAATGGCATCACTAAAGTTCAAGTGAAGGTTTTGAAAAACTAACATGTTATAGAGGGCACCATCAACTATGATTGTGCTAGGGGGAATCAGTCTTCATATCACGTAAACTGCGTATTTAATTCGATTACCTTCTTACATTTAGGAGTCTGTAATTACCCCACGACGACAACTTTGCGGTGAGTATAAACAAGGTCCAAGCGAAGTCGCTGTTAGTGGTAGGGACAAACTTAAGACTACTTTTCGCGTGGACAGCTATACGTCACTCTTTATTGTAAAACCTCGTAACTCCATTTTGTATGACTGCAGACAGAAAGAGAGAAAAATCAGTTAACATTTTCTGTGGTGAAATAAAACATTATTTTTCATAACAATATAATACAATAACTCTGTATATTTACTTTTAACCAAATTTTAGACCTACCATATTGTTTAGATAATTTAAAGAGACAAAGAGGCAAAACACAACAAAAATTGAATTATGAGGTTTTGCAATTAGGATGACGTATAGATATTTATCCTACTGCAGAGTTAACTCAACTAGCCGCTTGGACATTCTAACACTTGATGACTGAAGTACCAATCTTGTGTACAAAGAGGTTTTTCAATTAAAGCAACCTATGTGTAACACACGTGAGCAAAGCCGCGGGTGCTCTGCTAGTTCAACATATAAATGGTCGCCTGATAGGTAGGTAATAAGTAACACATAGACCATTGAATTTCTGCTGTTTTAATAAGTGATTTTAAGGGGCAGTTGTTTCTGTTAACTGTAGGCCATAAGGCACATTGCTCCTTTTACTGCCAGTTTACTGATTTTGTAGCTATTGGTCCCGCCTCTAATGATTCGCCTTCATATAATAGAAGTTAGACCCTACCTACATGTGCATACGAATTTGTAGTAGACCTACATGATATGGTTAGTAGTGATAACACCATTTAATTATGTTAATATGGGGAACAAATGTATTTAATATTGAGATATCTACATTAAGCAACAAATTAGTCAAAGTACGTACGCATATAAAACTTTAACATGTTCAGTTTTTATATTTACGAAAAAGCAAAGAAAAATTTATTATAAAACAATTATTTTCTTCTCAAATATTGTTTTTGTAAGAAATATGTAAAACTGTTTTACGGCGAGTTGTGAAATACGTAATTAGGCTATCTTAGTAGAGTTAAAATACTATATTCGAAATAGTTTTTAATTAAAAATATGGTGAAAATTAGGGTTTAACTTGATGTTTTGTTTTTGAAAATGACATAACATTCGGAATAAAGTATGGTTTATATAAATTAACATAAGTACGTGACATAACTGACTTTTTCAACAGAAAGTGTTTTTAGCCATGTTTATATTGTAAAAGGTTTATTTTGTAATTCAATTCCTCCAAACACACCTTCCTCTCCCTTCCTCTTTGGAAATATTCGTTATAAGAAGAGTAAACAATTATATATCAGTCACTTTTAGTATTAAGTGATTCTTAAGAAGGAAAAGGTCAACATCAATGTATTGTTAATTATGTTCGATATAAGTTATGACATGTAGATGCTTTCTGTTTCTTTAAAGGCTTTCTGTTCCATTCTCTCCCGTGTCGCACTCATGTTTAGTACATTTAGGCAGGTATTCCTAAACACAAGGTACTACATATGTGCTACCATCTGAAGTTTCAGAAACGCAAGGTCTGAGACCTAACGCGCGCCCGTATTCCTAAACGTCCTGAGATGGTATCGGATAAGTCACGGATTATAATTTACCGCCCCGTGTTCGGTTATAAACAAATGAATGCGACTCTGGGCAATGCTTTTATATAGAACAAGTAGCAGTAATTTTCAACAGCAATTTAAATAACAAAAATACGTTTATTTTTGACATGTATAACGTAATGTATTTTAGTTTAGTTTATTTTAAACTAGAAGTAATCATAAATATAGTAATATAGATTAAAAAGTACCTAATATAACTTAAGAAATGTGAGTACTAAAAATAAAATGACAATCTCTTGTGCAAAGTAAAAAAAAAGTAAGTTCGCTTTTTAAGTTACTGTCTATGTGGACGTCGTTTGCGCGTTCGAGACCTTGAAATGCGGAAGCTGTAAGATCGAGAAAAAACTCGCATCACGCATTACCCTAGCCTCTAGGCTCAAGTAACTAACTGGTGTGTGGTCTTCTCGCCAACAACACAACTCTATGAGACATAGATGTAATATTGACGACAAAGGTGAGATGTGCACGTCTGTACCCTATAAAAGATTCTGTACCAAGATTCCAATGCTCACAAATCAAATAAAAACACAAATTTTCACCATTTTAGCCGCTTGACAATATGCTGTAATGATTACCGTTGAACCTGAAATTGGTATACACTGGTGTAACGTTCTTATAATAATATTCCTAAGCAGACATCACTCAAGTGCGTTGAGCAGTTTTCGAATAATCTAGTAACGGCCGAATCTCGGCACACTGCTCGGCGGCCTGGGAAAACGGCCACCATAATGACTTGCACACGTATGCAGGACCACGAAGGCTTTTATTCTTTTTCTTTAAGTCAACTTTCCATTGTCCGTTAGTGTGTTTCTCAATTTCTCCCCCACACTAAAAAAATCTAACATACGGAGCGAATGTAATCAAACTTGGTAAAAATAAAGCATAATAGGCTAAGTTTAATATTGGCTTTTATGCAATTTGTTCATAATTCCATAATGGCGGTCATTTAAAATGTTTTTATGACATATTTAAAACTATTTTTTTAAGACACGCGTTGTTTATATTAGCCTATCAAAACGCTGGCAATGTGGGTATCAACGTTTTCTTGATCACATGAGTTATCTCAACTAACCACGCATCTGAAAATCACCAAACTCGGTACATGTGTAGGATATTATTTTATTTTTAGTAGCCTATATCATAATCAGTTTTTAACACAGGATGATTCAGGACAGATTTTATTAGCACCACGTGGAGAAATTTACGATACAGTAAATCGAAAAAGGTAATTTCAATGATCTCGTAAAATGAATCATAGTTTAAAATTGACTTTAAAAAATTTCTTCTTTTTTTAATAAAATAAACTACTTTATCTTTAACTGATTTGACACTATTCAGAGTGTAATTTTTCTTTTCGTGTGAAGAAATTACATTTTGTGGTTATTTTCAGGTTAATATCACTACACATACCACTATAATTCACTTCACAGAAAAATTTGAGGACATATTTTCGACATATTTTCATAAGCTATCGCCACGTTAAATTAACACACTTTGTCCCGCATAACTAAGAAGGAAATTGAGTATTATTTAATGTCTATAACAACTGGGCCGACTCCAAGAAAATGAAATTTTAAAAACTGTATTTTTCAAACTTATATTTAATTAGTTCCAATTGTTGTAGGTTCACTATGTTAGAAGATAACATCACATGAAGAAACAAAGATGTGTTTTTGTGTATTTATATATAATTGATCAATGTGAATTTTCTTGGTTTATTCCCACCAAATTGAGGAAAGTAGTCTTATTAGTTAAGCTGGTACTTTCTCGATATGTTGCACATATCATTTTCAGATTAGTGAACAAGTGTGTTTACTTTAAAAATAAATATATACTTTTTTTAATGTGATCACTTACCTTGAGATTTTCCTTTCGACAAAGGACATAAAAAATTACGTTAAGAGCGGCATTGGCACGCCTATTAAATGTTGTACCATATATATGCACAAGCCATTGAACCAGCGAGCAGATTTTCTGTCGTACAAACAGCTTTTTTAAATTAAACTTTTACGAATCTGTAATTTGTTTTCATGTATTTAACAAAATTTTAATTACAACGGCATGAGAATTGAGATATTTGCACAAATTTTAAAGCTTAAATGCTGTACTTATAGCACGCTAGTTGTTTTGGAAACATCCCGTTTCAGCTTTATTTTTATTTTTTTCGTAGGTAAATAAATAGTGAACACATTTAATTATTTCTGAAGCTTTTATTTAACGTGACATAACGCAAATTAAATACGAGTTCTTCACGTAAAAATATGAGCGAAATTCGTTGTATTTTACTAGTGAAAATTTTATTTCGGAAATTAGTTATAAAAATATTGGAATATTTGTAAATAACAACATAGTCAAAACTTCTGAACGTAAGTTAAACGTATCGTATCTCATAAATATGTGTTTAAATCAACAGCATGTAACACTTGCATTTGCATATTTTCTAAGTAGACTGGTTTACAAAAAGGTGCCTATTGATCGTACGTCCAATATTCTTTCGAGTTTTAAGCATTAAGCAAAAAAGTCATGTTATTCAATCCCGTAGCCTACACTAGACGTGGTTTTCTTAAATACTGTCTGCTATTTACAAGGGAAATTTTCTATTCGTCAATAATCATTAGTCATGTCAACTTTTTTATTAGTTATTTTAATGCTTAGAAACTATATTTATGGAAATAAACAATAATTTAATTTTTACCTTATTGTGCCACATAATATAAAAATTGTGAAAAAAACTTCGGAGCGACCTGGATTCGAACCCAATTAAAATTATTTCCAGTTGGACACCTCAGTGTCTGAGCTACCTAATATGTTACATTACATTGTCCGAAAAAAATGTATGTATACTGCAATGCTTTGAAAATCACAAATTTGTTGATTTTGGACTATTTGGGCTTTTGAAATGCTAGTGAGTTATTATTTATTATTCCTGCTGCCACAAAGTTTAATTTTCTGCGTGGTTGGACCGTTTATTCTCTTTTATTATTAAAAACGATATTCGTCCAGCGAGCGGTAAAATACGTTGTAACGTGTGTAGCCGTCTGTAGGGCTAAGTGTACTGCGCATGCGTAATTATATTGGGACAAGGAAATGTCACAGATTGGTCATGACTAAGTAATGTCCTGCACCTAAACTCTTATAAAAAGGTTTAGGAATACTGGTCTAAAGTAACAGAACTACAGCGAGTATTTCGCTATGTAAGACGTTGAAAGTTGTATCGTCATTGGCTCCTTATTTTATGGAAAGCTGCACTTGTGTATAACACTTAAAATTCTTCCTCTTTCTCACTGAAATTATTTGAGAGTTGCCGTACTTACATAATTGTACTTATCTCAGCTCTTAGATGTGACTGCTAAATGGAAAGAAGGAGAACGCTGCATATAAATTTGTCGATAGTAAAATATCACTGATGTCAAGCAAATTGTGAACAATTTTGTATTTGTAAATATCTTCCGGTTTTGGCAATTCAATGTTTTTTTTCTGTAGTCTTGTAATAGTAAATAACTTCAGGGTCAATTATGTCACTTCGGAATAGAATAGGCTAAAGGTCAACTCTGTATTTAGATGACATAAACTCACTGAAACGGTTGTAATGTTAATACTTGTAATGTTTGTATTTGTAATATTTTTTTTTTTGTTTAGGTAATTCAATTTGTTATTTAGGCAATTTATGTTAAGGTAGTTAACTTTAAGGCAAATTTTGTTCTTTGATTTATTTATTTCTCTAAGGCAAATGTTATCACGTAATCTTTTTTTATTTCTTTCTTTGCAAATTATGCAATGTATCACGTATTTGTTGCAAACCGGCCTATGGCTGAACTATATGTGGGTAAATAAATGAAATAAATAAAATAAATAAATAAATGTAGTGTACTTTCCGTGTCTTCGTATGCCTAATGTTAAATTTTATTTAAATTGTAGATACGTATATAGTATATGCTGTAAGATAAGCAGTCTAAACCTGAGTGCGCATTAGCACATTTAATTGAGACAGATTGTAAAAGATAGCTGTTGAGGCTAAGTAGCAATGTATAATATTGGGTAAAATTTTCCAGAGTAAACTTTGTCCATCGCCTACTATTGGCTGGTAATACCTCATTTCTATCATCTCATGTACAGTGAACATTGTTTTTTGCAATGCCCCATTCTTTTCGATCCTTTTATTTGAAAAACAGGTCCGAAGCTGGAACACACTTATAGCTGATGGATGGGTAGCAATAGAAGTCTCTCAGGATAAACTTTCTTCCACAGTTGTGTTTACTGCAAGTACTCCGTATGAGTGACGCGTTGACGTCTCATTCTATCTGCAGACAAATGCGGCTACTTAACTTTCTTGCTTGATGGTATTCAGTCACTGACCTTCTACAGCGATGCACACATCTGTTTAAACATGGGCAGCAGTTCCATCAAACTTTTATAACCTTCCTTATCTCTAATTCATGTTAGTAGTAGATAAATATATTATTAATTTTGACTAATGTTCAAGTTTTTAATGTGAGTTGCTACTATTACTGAGTAACAACACTGGAATTTCTCTCTTAAGGTACTTCAGAAACTCCGAACTTAGTCTGTTAGTCCCATGAGATATTCTTGGTGCTTTATAGTTCTGAAACCTCGCGCTTGGTGTCCTCTCTCAAAGAGCGCACTGCCGTGTCTTCCTGGTACGGCGGGCCCGAGCGTCCATCCTTGGTGACGAGAACTAAAGAGTCTTGGGATTCGCAATCGTCCACGCCTACGTTCGCTGCAACCCGGTACGTCGACACCCTAGTGGCGACCACAAAGAGGGTAATCCTAGTTAAATACCCGCGGCGATCCGGGCCCGACCACCTCGTGATGGCCACGACAAGAGTATCCTCAACTCCCTAACCGACGCTCTCGCGGTCCTTTTTCTCAAAAACACCCCAACCAACTGTAGCTCTCTGCGGGTGGCTGACAATACCAAACCAGGGCTTTCCTCCGTATCTGTGTAATGTTTATTTTCCAAATGAGCACAGATTAATATTTACATACATTCGAACTTATTTACAAAATTTGAACATTTTATAACTAATAATAAAGCTAATATTAAATTGCAAGGCAGGGGTAGGTGACACCACTTCGCTGTGCTGACCTATTTCACAGCCTCTGTGTCTTATCTACCACGCAGTTCAAGGTCTTTGACCAGCTCTCATCCCATGTTTGAACATTCCCTTCCCTGCTGCGTTAAGTGTTAACTGGCCGTGACACAATTTAACACTCGTTTACTAATCCAGTCTTTCTCGTCTATACACAGAACTAAATTAAATGTAAATGACATTAAAAATAATTGTAACTGAGTAACATTAAACAAGCAATCCTGTTTGCACTGCAATTTCATCTGACTCTCTACGACTATTCTAACCTTTGTATTTATATTATAAATGACATTGAATAACAATCTATAGCAAAATGGCATGTCACATTTTGTAAAATTTACTACTGTTTCGTTATTCTATAACAGGCTAAATTTACATTGCCCTTCTCATATGCCCTGTTGATACGCGTAGGACATTATTTTGCCAAACAGTTTACATGGAAGATAAAAGTCGTCGAGTCTTACCACCTCGACGGGTGAGAATTTCAGTTTCAACAATACGTATAGATAGGCAGGCAGCTAGGGATTGTGTTCTAGGATAAATTACAAGGAGAGAGCGTTTTTTTATTTTCTGAATTCGGAAAAATTTTGATTTTATGCATTTCATGCGTCATATGTGAGGACCTAGCGCGTAAACGATTTTTGCGCGTACGAACATACGTTACAGCGACGTCGTAAGCGTGTCTTCTTCTCTTCAACCTGCCGGTTAGTGGGTAGCATGGCTGTCATCAGCCTCTCTTTTTTTTTTATCTAGAGCCAGCTGTTTGATAAAGTGATACGGGCGTCGTCCTTTCATATCATCCAGAAACTCAGTTCTTGGTCGCCCTCTATTTGCTTTCCCGTTCAGTTCCCCTTCAAACAATGTGGTGCACCATCAAGCAGTGTGGTGCACCATCAAGCAGTGTCGGAGTAAGTGATCTGCTTATCAAGGGTATCCGTAGCATTCGCCGCTAACACCACATTTCGAACGCTTTGTATGAGTAAAAAAAAAAAAAAAAAATTATGTGCTAAAGAATTGCGCCACTCTGTCAAAATGTCTTGCTACGCTAAGTTGGGAAATAACGTTTCATAATGTTCCACAAGTTCTGTGCTCAGAATATGTCACTCGTCTTGAAGGTTGCGATATAGAGCTGCTGATGTTTGGCGAAAATAATTTCGCTCTAATTTGTTTCAGTGTCTTACGTATCATTTTATCAAGTATTGGAATGTATTTCTCACATTTATTGGCTCACTTAGTGAAATAGAAAGCCACTATACAAATTTTGGGACAACGGCGTCGTAGGTGACTGCATGAAGGATGCTTGAAGCCTTCAGAAGTAAGTGCCGTGCATTCATTGCTAAAAACTAAAATAAAATTCGCTCTCAATGTCTAGACGCACAATTTTATAAATAATGCCTTACAATTGTGCTGTACATGTTTATGTATCTAACCGCCAATTGTCAGCGTAGGCCCTAAATATGTTCTGCGATTTTCACATATACCAAACCCTCAAGTGCACGCTGAACTTGCGGAGATACATGCATGGTAATTAATTACTTAGAAAAAATAATAAATACACTGGTTGGTTCCCACTTACATACATACCTGCGAACTAACATACTGCACACATATGTACTGTACATACATCCGGACACATCTACATACATATGTATACACCATACACACATCTAATACACACCTACATTCACATATATACAACTTAAATACATACACACAGACATTCGTACGAGTTTGCGTACACATATGCAAACCCACATACATACTCGCATACAAATACATGCACCAATTAATATTTTGAAATAACATTTTGTTGTAAATCAGGTATACCCTCTTTAAATCACCGAAACAGTTTTTTGTAAGACACATTATTTGTACAAGTGAGCGCATAGATATTGTAATATTTGTCCGTCAGAACGAGCTAGAAAAGAGAAAAAATTGTATCCGCTGAACAGTAATCCAGAACCAAACCCGAAACCTTTCAAATTATACACTGTTAAAAATGTTTGTACTTTTACAAACAAAATCTTTGGAAAGCCAGTTGCCAAAGAAATTCCTTGTTAAACTACAATGGTTGTCCTTGTATTAAAATACAAAGTATATATTTGTAAAATTACAAAGAATAGCCTTGTAGTTGTAGTTAAATACTGTACTTCATAAATAACGCTGATGTTATTTATCAAATAACTTTTAGATATAGGACGTTTACATGAAATAATTTTGAAAATAAAAATAAAAACTGGAGGTGCTAAGTTTCGAACCATTCTCCCCATGCCTACATTCTACGCATGTTGCCCCTGGACCACACTGACTTCTATTGTGGCTAGTCTTTATTTAATTGTATACATTCAATGGACAGTCCAGTAATAATTCTTTCTTTTGAAGTCCGCAATTAACATAAACATTCATTTTATCGCAGAAAAATGCTTTCCAGTTGTTGTGATCTTTGCATAAGTAATTTCCGGCGAACCTATGATTTTGGTAAACTATATATTTTTTCGAAGTTTTTTTTTTCAAACAAAATCCTTTTAACATAAACTAGTAATTTTATAACGAATTTTTTTGAAAATTAACAAAAGTTTGTACAACTACAAAGAAGTACCTTGTCATATTTTTCAAAAATATGTACAGTGCAGGAACTGTGGTACGTAAGTACAAATAATTCCTTTGTAGTACTACAAAGTTTACTTTTGTAACTATATAAACCAATGATTTCACAAAGAAAATCTTTGTAAATTTTACAAATATTCTTTAGAGTGAAGACAATCACGCTCCTACTTATTAGACATGCTCGGTGCTTGCCATTTTGTAAATGCCTGGGTGTTCGACTCAACACAGTATCTTCCACAAAAACTTATTTAAGCTTGCTAAGTATATCATGAACACAACCTCCATGTTTCATATACTTACTGAGCCATTCCCGGTGTTTTCGATTAACCCGAGGATTATTCCGGGAAGAAATGGCAATAACTTCGGATCCAGCTCGAGGTTTTTATGGGAGGGAGGCAAATTCCTTAAAAAGTAGCTATGACCACACCCTTAGTCATTAAAGTGGTCAGGAGGTTCTCCCACGAAAAAAAAAAAAAAAAAAAAAAAAAGATTAGTACTTAAGGTGCAAAACGAAGCTATTTAACGCATTTCGTAAACAAAAAATTTAAAACACATCTTGAAAAATTGTTAATATTTTAAGAATAAATGGTGTTAATTTTTAAAAACCTTTCAATGTGAGAAGACAGTATTCGTAAACCTGTAGTTGAGGTTGCTCTCTGGGTGGATGTGCTGTGCGCGTTCCGAACCAAGAAGTGCGGAGAGCTAAGGGCGACTATGTTCGCAAGCTACTGAGCTGGCATGCTGTCTTCTCGCACTACTCCCCTCTAAGAGACATTAGTGGTCATCCTTGTATTATACCGTATGAAGAAGGTACTCGAGGGCAGGGTATTACAACTGGAGTGCAGACATCTAACAGGTCCTGTGAGCGACGCTGGGTGATACTCCAGGCCGCTACAGAAACCATATACGGAAACTCTGGGTCCGGCTCAGCCGAGAATCTCATCCGAATTGCTCGATGAGAGGCCATTAATCTAGCCACTGCGCTACGGTGACAGGTGAGAGGATTTTACGGCCCTTTAACAACAAGGTCTTAAGAGCCGATGTGGATGAAGTAAGGTAAAGAGACAACACCACAATGTCCAAGACGGGAATCCAACCCAGGACCTCTCGCAGCCTTGACGGGGACCAGCCCCGCTGCGCTAAACTGTGACCCTATTCTATGATGAAATGGCGGATACATCCCTTAAACTGTAGTGGCTTCATTACTGAAATTATTATAATCAAACTAGTTAACTTATCAGCAGCCCCATACATGTGTTAAAACAATCTGTACATTTTGCAAAATAATAACGTTTACAAATTAACGCTACTTCTGAGAAAGAAACGTTTCTTTTCGATCTGGTCGTGTGACATCCGCAGTTAGCCATTTTGTCTCACTAAAATAGCTCATAGGAATTATGCAATTTTTTAAAAAGCAGGTAGTCAATAATAAATGGGTTAGAAAATCACTGAGTTGGTAAAAACTTTGTTCTGGGACTGCTCTATTTTTTATTTGTCTCTGTTGACTTTCATTCATATTCCTGAAAACTTAATTAAATATTTTATAGCATTAATTTGTAAGCAACAACCTTAAACTCATCTCGGTAAACTTCCTCGCAAAATATCAACATACACATGCGCATATGAACTTATTAGATAAAGACTTGGTTTTCGACACTAGCAATACACCATTAATTTTCCTTCTCAATGATTGGTCGGTGGTGCAATATTTTCCGCGTTCCTTGCTTTTTTAATTGCTGCAGAAATTGAACGCTCCGACCTTTTTCAGTTGCTACATACGGATTTAGTTATCTACCGCACTTAAAAAATAAATAAAACATTTATTTGTCTACGTTTTCAATAATTTAACTGCGCAACGCTCAGGTCACAAAATCGCCACGCTTGGCCCTTAAACAACACGTTTACTGCTGACATAAGGCGAGGTCAAACACGACTGCAAAGGTGTACGTAATTGTATTCCATGTGTTATCCATACCAACCCATCGAGTTATCGCTGAAATGTGCGCGTACAGATTTAACAATCTCCGAATGGCTTACGATTGCCGCTTACTTCTGAAAATAATTCAAGGAAAATACAAGTCCCTATAATAACACAAGTCTCATATTGATACGTGACCAGATACAATTAAGTCAATCATTTAAATATTAATTTATTGAGTAAAATAATTTTTCTTAGACTTTTTCAACATTTTCTGCGTTTCCATTAAATCCATTAAAATTGATTTAAATAGTCCGTTCAGGTAACTTGTTAGAGTATTTAAATTGATTCAGTTAAATACTAATGTACCACTGGACTCGTAGCCCCGCTAAAAACCAGTGGTTACAAATTTCAGTCACGACAAACCCATCTTATCGTTATTTTCCACCAGAGCAATAATTCCTCACAGTTATTAATGGCAAAAAAGTTAAAAACTGGCCATACCTGAGAAAGCACATTACCCATCAAAATATATAAGAATAATTTGTACGTAAAATATTTTTTTTTATTTTCATACCTCGCATTACACAAAATATCTATAGGTCAATCGATATCGATACATATGATAAGTAATTTTCAACGTATGTGTGATTATATACGACAGATCACAGCACAGCAATATTTAATGTTTCCCATTTATATTTCTACCTCATTTAAATATATACTAACAGTGACGCCATCATATTAAAATTACAAATCCTCGTGCCCTCGCATGTAATCCTCGTGCCCTCGCATGTAATCATCTTGCCTGAAGGACCAAATTTAAACCATACTTACCTTATAACAACATTTTTTTCCGGACGAGAGCCAAATATCTCCGATCTAGCCTCTGTGCCGGTTTCTACAACTGTCGCTTCCCTTTTATATTTGAAGATGTACAATTAATTTAAAGTATTTAAAATAGTGCGTGCGCACTTCCTTCACGTTTACAAGTTCGTAAACTCGCCGTCTTCCACCATGAAGGCGCCACCAGGTTCTGTAATAGTAGGGAGCCAGTCATAACTCGCAAGCTGTGATGTAGGACCAATGTAGTCCCGAGGCGTGGCAACCACCTTGAAAGTCGGGTGGCAACTGTTTCCCGAACCCACTGACGGCCCCGTAGGAGACGTTGACGTCGACCATCGCCTCGCTGCCCGCAATGCACTCCGGCCCATTCCACCATCGAAGACCAGAATTCTGCAGCCTAGGGGTTTTTAGGCGATCCAGCAGTTTTTCAGCTTCGGGCGACGTATGTATACTGCATTTTCACTTAAACATATCGAAATCCAGACCAGTTGACCAACGTGAGACGTAGTCAAAGTATCTCAGTAGAATTAAATTACTTCACTTATTGTTAATAGTCAACGTGAAATCTCGCCTGACAGGGGGATCGGTGAATGAAAAATTGTAGTGATAGTGGCACCGTGGATACGCCAGGAAGGATGTGGGTGGCACGGAAAATAAAGATGGGTGATCGGCACGGATTGGAAAATGAACAGAGCTGTACAGGATAACAGGAGAGGTATGCTGCGCGAAGCAGCGGAGGAAACTCGTGCAAATGGGCAATGATATCTTGATCCCGGGTAGTTGGGCAGGCGTTCATGACTGTTGCACTCGTCACTCTTGATGAGGTAGTTGTATTGTAAGCCACTCTCTACACTGTGCTATGTAGGCCTGTCACATGGGCCATATTACACTGTGATACATCACTGGGATGGACGGTGATAACCAGTACAACACACGGGAAAGCTGAGGTTGGTTTACTCACCATACAAAGTACAACAGAGAGTGAACTCCGTACGGCTAGTCAGTGATGCGGGTCCGTGGTCTAAGCTCTCCGGTAGGCAGCTCGAAACAAAAACGGCCGGGACCACGGTGGCCGAATGGTCAGATCATTCTCCTCCCACCAAGACGATCAAGGGTCGATTCTCGGCGGGGTAGGTCCGCAGGTTTTTGCATGTGGGAATCGTGTCGGACGATGTCGCTGGTAAGCTTTTCTCTGGAATCTCTCGTTTCCCCCGTCCGCTCATTCACGGCGCTGCTCATTCTCATCTCATGTCACCCCACCGGCGCTAAAGGCCTCGATGTTGAGCGTTGACCAAAATCTCTCACTCACGAAAAAGGTTCGAGCCATGGTGAAAATATAAAGTGCGGAAATTAACCCACTGAGCGCGCAAGTAGCAGGGACGGGAGAGCTAGCCGGTCAGAGGCAAGAACATAATGTCTCCGGATATGTATAAATCGACACTATTGCAGCTACATGATCGGCGAAACAAAAGATGCAGATCGAGAGATGTCGTGGAGACCCTAAAAATTAATACATAAAATACTCTGAGATTTTTAAATGTTTGTTACAATGGGAGTTTACAATTAAATTTTATTGGATTATGGACATACGCCATTGCTCATGTTTAGCTGATCAAACCTGTGTTGAATGACAAAGTACGAAAACGAATAAAAAAAAAAAACAAATATAAAACGCGCGCGCGCGCGCACACACACACACACACACACACACACACACATATATATATATATATATATATATATATATATATATATATCTATAGAGCAACCCCAGAGGAATTCTGTAATTTTTTTCTAAATAAAAGTTATATTAGACAACAAAGAATTCTAGAAATGGAATTCAGTCGAATATCGACACAACACCCATACACAAAAGACAGACACAAATACAGAACCAGATTGCCAATATGAAACAAGATGGAAATAGACGAAAAACAGTGAACAGTGGACAACAAACACAAGACAACAGACAACAAAACACAAGTTAAAACCAACGAAAAACTGCAAAGTTTCGGGGATTGCGATCTATTATAAAACAAATATTTTAGTAGGTTTTACACATGGTTTATAGTGTTTGGCTGTAGCCAGAGGTGGGCACTCTATACTGAAACTAGTAATGTGGTTATGATAAGGGTGAGGGTTACGGTTAATTGAATCATGTTAGTTTAATTATGGTGACTTTACTCTACATAAGTTAGTTACAAAATACTACATGGTTTTACTACACAATTTAGGTTGGAGGGGAGCGGCTGTTTAACAAATTATTTGTTCTACTCTATGATGGGCGACCCTTTGGACACCTTAGACCTCACCGTTAGCATGATGCCGGAGGCTGATGATGATTATGTCGGCTATCGACGGACGGTGGCACGTCGTGGGTCTCAACCCAGGACCATCCTGGCGAGGTGGTGACGGCTGGAAGGCTTGAAGGAGACAGACCTCGATTCCCCCGATACATTACGTTATATTGACACACTTCAGTGCCGGTGGGGAGAATCGCTGAGGCCCTTGTCTTGTGCAGCCCCTATGACCTGATTGCACTGCCGTCGTCGCTAGGCCGTCCTCCAGGCGAGGCTCTTGCTAATCATAACAGAGCCCTCCCCGTCTTCAGGCTGAGACACAGCTGGTCGGAATACCAAGATACGAATGTTATTTTGAAGCCCAGCAAACAGTCTACTTTTCTTGCGATAAATTAATGTCTCTGGTCTAACAGCATGAAGGGCGAATAAAGTGTAGAACAACTGGCTTTAGCTTGTATAGGTACGGGACATACGACGTTTAGTTTAAATAGTATTTCACAGAAGCTCTCTCTTTGAGCGCACCGCTTTAAGGTGGCTGCCTGGATGGCGCTCGAACTGCATGCAGCGTGTTCGGAGTAACGTTTTTTACTTATATACTAGTATACGTGCGTTCATAATGCTTGTCTACGAAAAGAAATCACACTTCAGACTAATTTTGAATGTTACTTTCAAGACATCACGCACACTGGAAGCATTAATTTGAAGCCCTCAGATTGGGATAAAGTCGTTTTTTTTTTTCACGCGGTTGTTTCTATAGATATATGTAACGCATTTGTTCGAAATTGAGGTCTACAAGTACATTGGACTTTGCTGCAGTGACGTGTCCAATAAAATGATAGGCTCACCGCTTTAAGAGAAGTCCTCGAGGTTGGCTTCACCGCGACCGCCTTGTCTCACCACGTGCTGGAAGGCACAAGTAGGCGTGGTTAAGGAGCGAGGGCGGTGCCAGATGCAGTGACGTGTTAGTCACATGTCTAGTGGTAGTGGGGAGTGGACCGTCTCCCTCCCCTCAGCTCATTCTCATTGTGTTCTCTTGCCTGCTGGCTGCCAGAGGTCGGAGCAGAGGGAAGCGACCTTGGCGGGAATACCTGGATTTCGTGTTCCGAGGATTTACACAGTACTGCGGACAGGTTGAAGTTCTTATTCAAGTAGGGACTGAGTACTAGATAGTATGATGGGCTGAAAAAAAATAACTTTTTTTTTATTTTTACGTGCTATAGTGCGGAAAAGTTGCCTCCTATAATAAAAATAAAATCTATGTAAATACATAAGAAATCAGTTTATGTCTTCCGATCGTGCATCGATGCCAAAGTTAATAAAAAAAGTACCAAATGTAGTATTTTTGTTATTTTTTAAATATGAGCCGAAACTTTTTTTCCTAGCTGCTATAGTGCGGAAGAGTTGCATCCTATAACAAGAAGTAAAACTGTGTAAAGAAATAAAAAAATCGATTGATGTCGTCCTGTCGTGCATCGATACCAAAATGTAGAAAAAAAGGGACAAAGTTAATATTTTGATTTATTTTTAAATGTAAGAAACTTTTTTTCTAAGTGCTACAGTGCGGAAAAGTTCCCTCCTCTAACAGGAAGAAAAACTGTGTAAAGTTAAATTTTGGTTGACATCTTCCGGTCCCACATCGAATACTAATTTATAGAAATAAACAAAATACAACATATTATATTTTTTATTTTTGTGATTAACATACGATAGTTTACGATCTTTATGTTATGAGTGAATCATGTAAAATCCTTAGAAATATTATCAATATTCCAATAATTATCGGATGTCCAATATTTTAGAAATAGTAATTCACCACATTTTTCACGGCCGCTGTACAGCTATTCGCCCGTTCTGACAGAACAAAACCCAGAACTCACCACGAGGAGATGGCTGCACATCGAGTTCCACCATCTGTGGTAACTGTGAAGAGTCCTGACTAGTTTAATCACTCAGATCAAATAAAACGCAAATACAGAAAAAAAAGACATTATTTGTTCAAAGTTTTTTTATTCAATAAAGTTTTTTTTGTCTGAAGGTCAGTATACACTATGTTGAATAGTCACGTGAAGATGTATAGCAAAAACAAGTGGTAAAAATATAAAAAATGGCTGAGAGAAAAAAGTAACTAGGGCTCTAAAAGTATTCACTTTACCGCGAACAGCCTTTAAATAAAATGTTCGTAGGAAACTCACAGAGGTATATGTCCATGGTTAAAAACACATTTTTATTCTAAATCTGAATGTAAGTAATTGTAAATATATTTGACTTATTTTACATCG
>PNEQ01094719.1:5151-41308 GCA_003012365.1 Medauroidea extradentata
TTCCCCCCCCCCCCCCTCCACATTACCGTTTGTTCTATGGTGATTGATGCCTGTGTTATTGTGTCGTGATCTCCACGTGTTTCACTTTGGTTAATATATTAATTTGTACACTTTGAACACTGCAATGCCAAAATGCCAACTAGTGCTGCTGCTGAAAGGTTGTTTAGCTCTGCTAATTTAGTTTTGCATCCTAGGATTCGTAATAGAGGGAATTTGAGTGATGCTACTTTTGAGAAGCAGCTGCTACTGAAGCTGAATAAGCAGTTCTGTTGAATTCAAACCAAAACTAACATTGTAAACAAAAGCTATATGTTTTGTAAAACAATGAATATCAATATGTGTGTAATATTATATTTGTATTGGGCCTGCTAATACTGTATATTACACAACTGTGGGTAATAATTTACAATTAGAGAGATAATATGTACAACCACTTTTTGTACAAATGCTGGACAACAACAGTTTTCTTATTGGTTACTTTTAATAGTCACCTTGCTCATCACATTAATATAATTTTGTAAGTTAAGAAACAGGAAAAGAAAATGGGACGGATTACTAAATTAAATTTATTTGTATCAGTTTTACTTTAGTAGTAAAAACGTCCATTGGCGTACAAGTTTTTATGGTCTGTGTCGTGCAAGTGTTCCGTATTTTGACAGTTCACTTCTAAGAAGTGTGTCTGTACACAGGCTTGCAGAGACCGTGCTTTTCCAGGAAGCCAGGTAGGTTTAAAGCTTCAAACAATGGAACTGTTGGACACAGTTCTCAGAAGAGAAATGTCAAAATACGGACAAGTTACACGAAACAGACTTTAGCTTTAGTCGTGATGTAACGTATAGCCACATGTTTTTCTTCACAAAGTAACTGAAAAAGTAACTGACAGTTGCTTTACTATGAACTGTACTGTAAGTGGTTAGTTTAGCATTTGAGTAACTTGTAGTTGTAACTGGGTTACAATTCTAGTGGAGTATCTGTAACTAACACAGTTACTTTTCAAAAGTAACTTTCCAGTTCCTGGTAACCACCCACTTTCCTAACTTAACACTGCTTGTGTATAACTTTTGTTTTGAAACCTTCTAATGGTGAAGGTAGGGGTACAATATTAAACTAAAAATTAAATTCAGTATTTCCTTGCAAAGTGTCATCAAGGCCGCAATTCAGGCATTACTGTATTTACCTGAATATACGATAATATTTTGTTCCAAATATTGCTTCCAAAATTTGGGGGTTATGCTACTTTCACATAACAAACATTTATTGAGGTTAATTGTAAAATAAACTAGGGTTTCATGGGAAATCCATATTCTTTACGAAAATATGAGTTTGGTAAGTACCTATTAAAATCCAAATTAATACAATCACAAACCAAAGGTTAACTTAATATTCAATCAACGTTTCTACTGGCAGACAGAGTTGCTGGATTTTTATTTACGTCGGTCTATACGGGTTAGTATGGAAGTAATTTATAAAACAGCTGCAAAAATATTGGTACACGAAATAAGTATGCATGAACGTCAGTGCATCAAAATTCATATGCAATTTTTTGGTATTTTGTTTTGAATAATGGTAGACAGCGGTAAACAAAATGTGTTTTAATCAAAAGTGTGTTCCATTCCTTGCACTCACACGTGCGTAGGGCTTGTTCCAGTGCATCTTCAAGCGCACATGAATGTAGAATGTTGTTCCATGACTGTGCATGTTCTTTTCTATGGTAATGACCAGTATCGGGTCATATTTGGGAACATACTGTGACGTGCACTGGCACGTAGTACTTATTTGGCCTCTTATCATACAGTAATTTGAAATAATTTTTGTCTTAATTAATTTTTTTTTTTTGTTTATAACAAATTAAGTAGGCCACCTTAACCAGGTATAAGGATGTATACTGCGGGATCCAACATATTAATTGGGGATGTTAATAGAGAAATTAACATTAAAAGTCAATTTAAAATTTAACTGTTAAAGCAAGAGAAAAGTATTAATTTGACATGTCAGTTGTTTCGGATTTAGATCGTGTTTGGACTAATTTTAAAGTTAATTTAATTTCAAGCAACTTTTCTAAGTAAACTTTTCTTATATTTTGCCTTGTTTGGATTTTTAAATTTCATGTAGCCTCTTAGCTTGCTTCTCCTGGAATAGGATTTATTTGGCAGGCTAGTAGTAGTTCTCTTGCTTGGAAGCACGTACAGAGAAGTGCTGGCTTTTAAATTTTCAAATAAGCTCTGAGCTAGCCTGTGCTAGGATGGATTTATCTGGCAGGCAGTTCAGAGTTCACTCGCTTGGAGGCACGTATTGGGACGTGCTGGAATGCAATGAGCTCTGCGGGACGTTTCTCGATCGACGTGGGTGGTAGTGTCGGGCGCAAAACTCCATAAAGGTGGTGATCCGCGACAGATTGATGATGCTCCACATCCCCAATTAATAAACTTAAGGAATATTTAGCTGGTATGATGGAATAAAACGCTTTGCAATTTTGTCAGTAAGTATGTTACATATGTATTTTAGGTTATAAATGTCAATTAACCAGCTTTTGAGGCAAGTCGGAACCTAATATATACCTCCGTCGCTCAGCCGTGTAAGTTCGGGTGTCCACCCAGGAAAGTTAGTTGTGATTCATCGGAGCTTGTGACCGGTCGCCGGGAGGTGGCCTGCTAAGTTGTTGTTGTTGTTGTTGTTGTTGTTGTTGTTGTTGTTGTTGTTGTTGTTGTTGTTGTTGTTGTTGTTGTTGTTGTTGTTGTTGTTGTTGTTGTTTTTTTTTTTTTTTTCTTCTTCTTCCCAATTGGTTAGTTGCCATACATCGGAGCTCATGGACGATTGTCAGGTGATGGCCGGCTAAGTTTTTCTTGTTTGTGTTTGCCATCGGTTTGTTGTGATCCATCGGAGCTAGGGAACGGTCGCCGGGAGATGGCCGGCTGAGTGTTTTGATTAGTTGGGGCGTCATGGCGGCAGGGAGAGGACGTGTTAAATTTGGGAGAGGGGTTGTGAAGCATAGAGGGCGGATTCGTTAGACGAACTTAGCTATATTTTCTCTCTTTTTTGGCATGCTGCCTGATCATTTAATAGTATGCAACGAGTAGATATTCATAACCATATACAGTAGCCGGTTATTAAGGTAGAAAAACTGTTGGGCCAAGTACTACTACTCACACTGAGGGCAGGTGGAAATGCCTAATACGTAGATAAGAAAAAGTCACCTCGTCGACTAACTCTGGGCGAGCACTCGTAATGTGAATTGCCTTTGTCTGTTAAATTGTGTCAAAAGAAAGGTTAAATAAAGGAGAAAAAAATGCCAATATGATTTATATACTATATATATATATATATATATATATATATATATATATATATATATATATATATCCGTTTCTGACTAACCTCATTGCTATCCGGGCATCAATATAATGGGCACCGCCTGTACATCAGCTCGCTTGTTTTTGCTATTTTTTTTGCCTGCTAACTACTTGCAATAGCAATAGAAGAGAGTTACGTCACTGAATTAACAACAACACGCAGCAGCTGCAGATGACCCTTTAACTACGACCACTACTAATAGAGGGAGGAGGTCGCAGAAGAGCAGCACCACCACTATATCCATGTTTGTGATTGATGGTTAAGGCTGCTTATAAATGAAAGCATAATAAAGAGTGACTGTGTTAAGAAAATAGGTTTTTCAGTATCGTGAGCGAAGAATATTTTGATAATGTAGTTGTAATGCAAAATTTAAACTAATGGTGGTTAGGCATGGAAAAATTCATAACAATATTTTGTGCTACAACTGAAACTATACACTTGTAAAGACTGTGAAAATATGGTAAATTGGTTTGACGACGTGTTAAGATTTTTCTTACACAGTATTTGCCGGCATGTAAGACGACTAGTTTTACATATTTTTGGCCTTCAAAAATTACTACACTTCTTATATGAAGGTGTGAAAATTTTTGGTAACCTAAGAATTGTATGAAAGTTAAGCTGTAAGCTGTGGAGTTGTATGATGTTTCAAGGAATTGCATTTTTCATTACAAAATGAAAACAAGTGCCCCGTTTATATTAATCAAATTTACGGTACGAAATTGTGATTAAAGTCATTCATGACATAGACCACTTTTACCTCGCAACGAAGTGTGCGTCGCATGCCGATCAATACAACTGGAGCGCATGCCTAGATCCTTTGTCTCGTCGGCGCACAACTCTCTGGCGGAGAAAACTAGGATCTAGGTCCGCATGTCTAGATCCTTTGTCTCGTCAGCACAAAACTCGTGGACGGAGAAAACTAGGATCTAGGTACTGTACCACACATTCATGTGTCCAGTGCTTGGCTGGCAGGCGACAACAACGCACGGGAATGTGATGACCTTGCAAGCAGCTGTTGTAGCCCGGCGTTGCCATGTAACACATGGCATGCCTCTGTCCAGCTTTGCCAAGTCGTGCACAGCTGCAGGCAACTGTTGATGTTGCCGGCCATGTGTGCCACCGCCGTGCATTTCCTTGGCTCTAGGGTGCCCGAAGGGCAATAGTAGTGAATGTTATTGGTTTGTATGACTCCTATGATGTTTATATAATGGTAATAAATGCATTAAAAATTTTTAAACTAAATTTTTAGTGTTTCTGGCAAAGGAAAAAAATATTTCTCTGCTGGGAATTTCCCCCCCCCCCCCCAAAGATTTTGCACTTTCAAAGCCATGACTCGTCTTATGTGCGGGGTCGTCCTATATGCCGACAAATACTGTATTGCTTAGGCGTGTTATTAATTTCATGTTTGGTTTTTGTGTTTATTCTCTGGATCTGTTAATAAGGATTTCTGGCTAAATTAAAACTTTTCCCTTACCTAAGGGCAAATATAGGAGGTCCTCGTATATTTGGATTAATACAGTATTTACTAGTGTATAGCCCCACCCAGTTTTAATCTAAAATTTATGTTTCAACTGAGGAGTGGTGGGGCTATACATGAAACAAATCTGGGAAAAAATATTGAGGTGTTTATACATGATATTAAATAGAATTTTGTTTTATTTAGGCCTGTAGTGTTACTTAGGCCGGTATTCCTAAACGTTTGTATAAGGGTTTAGGTGCAACATATGTCATGTCTAGGCCTTATCGGTATTCCTAAATGTTTGTATGAGGGTTTAGGTTCAGGACATTGCTTATTCATGACTAATCTGTAACTTTTCCTTGTCCTAATATAATTATGAATGTGCAGTACGCTTAGCCCTACAGATGGCTGCACACATCACAACGTATTTTACCGCTTGCTGGACGAATATAGTTTTTAATAATAAAAGAGAAATCAAAAACATTTGAATCGTACAGAAAATGAATCTTTGTGGAAGCAGGAATACGAAATAATAACCCACTAGCATTTTAAAGCCCAATTAATTCAAAATAAACAAATTTGTGATTTTAAAAGCATTGCAGTGTACATATATTTTTTGGATATTGTTTTCTCAGACGCTAAGGTGTCGGTCAGGTATTAATCTTATTTGGGTTTGAATCCCGGTCACGCCAATTTTTTGCTTTTTTTATATATTATGTATCACAATAAGGTAAAAATGAAATTAAAGTTTATTTCTATAAATATAGTTTCTAACCATTAAACTGGCTCAAAAATATAGAAATAAATGTATAATGAACCATAACTGAATAGAAATTTTTTCTCTGTGTAAATTGTAGTCAACGTGTAGGAATACCACACTAGTGTACGGAATATAATGACTTGACTTTTTTTGTTCTTTAAATGCTTACAAATAGAATGAATAATGGATGTACGATCAATAGGCACCTTTTGTAAACTGGCCTACTTAGAAAATATGCAATTACAACTGTTACAAAATGTTATATACTGTTGATTTAAAGACACATTTGTAAGATACGATACGTTTAACTAACATTCAGAAGTTCTGACTGCAGTATGTTTTTATTTACAAACATTCCAATATTTTTAAAATTAATTTCCGAAATAAAATTTTTACGAGTAAAATAAAATGAATGTTGTTTATATTTTTTTCCTAAATAACTCTTATTTAATCTGTGTTATATCATGTTAAATAAAAGTTTCAGAAATAATTAAATGTGTTCATGATAAATTCACCTACAAAAAAAATCTTTAATGGGATGTTTTCAAAACAGCTAGCGTGCTATAAATAATTTGTAAAAATATCTCCATTCTCGTGCCATTGTAATTAAAAATTTATTTAAATCTATAAAAAAATTACAGATTCATAAAAGTCTAATTCAAAAAATCGTTTGTACGACAGAAAATCTGCTCGCTGGTTCTGTGACTTGTGCATAGATACGATATGACATTTAATAGGCATGCCAATGCTGCTCTTAACTTAATAGATTTTTCGGTATTTTGTAAGGAAAATCTCAAGGTAAGTGATCAGCTGATCACATGTAAAAATTGCAGTTTTATTTTTAGAGTAAACACACTTGTACACTAATCTGCAAATTATATGTGTCAAGTGGGGGGTTGTGAGGTGGTCCACCCACCACTTAGGCCTTTATTATTTCATGTCTTGTTTTTATTTTATTTATTTCCATAACATCAGCAAACAATTCAACAGGAAACATATATTACAGAAACATAATTAAACTGCCAAAACGGGAATATCATAACAATTAGCACAGCAAAATAGAACAACAGCGAACCTTGCACTTTAAACTTAAAATATGAATATATGCCAAAAATACACATCAGAAGAAAACAAAGAACATTACATTACAGGTGAAACCTTCAAAATCCATTATCATTTACTATGTACTCTTATCAAATTTCCAAATATACACAACTGCTTTGCCAGGAAATCCCAAAACAAACATTACCGCAACTCATATAAAATTAAACTATGTGTACATGTCGGCAAATAACACTGAGCACAAAGCCAAAATCCAAACAACCAAACACAACATTAAATATATTACTTCAAAATTCTCCAAACTCAACATCAATCAACATTCTAAAGCAAATCACACATAAATAATACAGTAAACCCCCGATCTAACGACATTGGATCTAACGACACCTGTGATCTAACGACATAATTTTCAGGAACCGTGGAAAGATTAATATTTTAAAAATTTATCAATCCTAAGCGAAGTGAAATAGATTGCAATAAAATATTAATTAAAAATAATTATGCATACATTAAGCAATGACATAATGCAGTTATCATAAATTAGTAATATGCAGCTGTGAAACAAAAAAAACAGTTTAAAATGCTAGAAACTTTGGCTGGAATATAGTTGAAGCGCGTGCCGGGTGCGTAGGCCGCCCGCGCAACATCGACATGTGAGACATGATGACTTAACGCTGCCTTATCTCCTAATGCTCCCCCTCACTTCTCCATGCTTCGTCCTGCCTGAATTTCCCTCTCACACTTCTTCACGTGTCCTTATCTCAGCTATGCTGTTCAATACGCGATGTGGCATAGCAATGGTAATTTACGACCTTTTTTGATTAACCGTGAAAAATTCTGGTCAAAAAATTGAAAACTTAAGAAAAATTTTCTGTGTTGCAATTTCCTTTGTGAGTGCTGTGCTGTAAGAAACACGCCGCTAAACATAGATACAATCCCTCCTGACTGTCCACGCCAGCCAATAAACGTTCACCCCCCCCCCCCTCCCTTCCCCCCACCGAACAAGCCAGATTGTGCTTGCATGCGCGCGCATGAACCGACTGATAGTCACATGCAACTAGCATCCTGTCTCGCCACAAAGCAGAGCCACATGTTTGTTTTTCCTCTCCCTCTCGGCGACTCTCTCCCATGTTTCTGTGTCTTGTGATAGCCCAGGGAGATGGGGGTTGAAGAGAGACGTTTTTTTTTCTGCCCTCAATACAGCACAGCAAAAAAAAGGACCAGCAGTCCGTAAAAGAAAAAAAGTCCAGTGTTATCTCATGTTTTTTTCTCTAGCTGCAGTATTAAGCTCGGCTTGACCTACACAACTTCCACTGTCATGTATGTGGCTATGAAAGCACTGCGGGGTAAAAACAGTCTATGACGCAAATAGTCCCATGGCCATGTGCGGTATGTGGGCTGATAAGGTTTTTGTTTTATGCTCGCTCGGAAGTGGATCAATAAGAGCGACTGCAGCCAGCGCATCGAGAGCCGTTTCATCTCTATTCGCAGTACAGAGCATTAAACTGGTGTGTTGTGCATAGTTTCGTTATTTTTCCAATAGGCCTACTTATTTTAGTGACTAGTAATTCAGTTGTTATTTTATACGTGACAGCACCTTGAAAAGTCCGTTTTTTGCTCTTTTGAGTGGCTCTAAATTCGCGTTCATAATAGGCGTTCCGAGTTTTTAAAAAATACAAGACATTTTTTAAAATGTTTGTTCTTTAATACGCTCTTTTATTTATATCGCCTAAATGCTTATAATGTGACAGGCTGTAGCAGTTCTTGCGCAATAAAAAAAATATTCAATGGCTGTACTGAAAGGTTTCAAAATTGTTGCTGTATACATTCACGTAAATAATACGAGTTGTTCCGTTGTGGTCTGAATATGCTTCACGTGAGACAAGCAGGATGAATCATACGCACACAAGCTGCTCGGAGGCAAGCCATGGCCAGCGGCCCGGCCACTCCCCTCCCCTTCCCTCCCCTCCCCTATCCTACACAACCAGACCAAACGCGCCACTCTGCCACGTACGTCACGGTGGGGGATTGTGGGGTCCCATTTTATTTGGAAGACCCCTTTTCATCGTACTAAAATATAATTTCAATGAAAACTTTTTTTTAAGTCTGTAACTGTCTTACATAAATTTAAAAAAATAACCTTAATTTTTTTTTATTATTGGGGGAAGAGGGGTCAAATTTAGGTACCTCGGGACTAACGACATCGGCGATCTAACGACATAATTTCCTGTCGCCGTGCAATGTTGTTAGATCGAGGGTTTACTGTAATTAGCGAAAACTTTACAATATCACTTCACAAGGAAAATTTTACATCAATAACAATCTGGGTTAGATCATCTTAAAACTGGCTTTGACACACACAAAATCCTCAACATTATTCAAAACAGGCACACTCTTTGGACCACGACGGAGTGGCAATTGAACACCAATAACATAAACTCGGGTGTACTCATTGGACAACGTGGAGGCACCCTGCAGAAAATACAAAACACGGATGGAGCAACCTTTGGACCAACGACTGAGTGGTATACATACAACAAAATATCAATAACATACAATCAGGTATGCCTATTGGACAATGACGAGGCATCCTGCTCAAAATTAAAAATCACCTCAATAACATATGCTCAAAACAGAGCCAAATCATGGCCACTGAAAGTATAGGTGACCTAAGCCAGACAGTTACAGACAGTTAATTTGAATCAAAACTCGTACTTTACTGAAAATATCAAAACTCAAAACTTTAACTTTAATATATCATCTTCCACTACAACAAACTCCAACAATAATGTACTCAGTCCCATATCAAAAGTTACTCTGTGTGCAAAATATTAACTCCCTATCTCAGAATTACGTGTTAGAAGTGTACAAGTATGTTGTTTCAAAAGTGAGTGACTAACAGGCAGTAAAAAAAATCACAGTTGCGGAATGCATACCCTGACGATTCCCTCTCGTCCAGTTGTGATCGGCTGTTACTGACTAAACCAAAAAGCCATATCCAGTCTTCTTAATTAACAATAAAGAGAAAACAGAAAATTTCCAAAAATACCCAAATTCAAGTTAGTACATAAAGTTACTGGGTGCACAACCCCAGTCTCCCTTTTTCTCACTTAAACATGTGACTGTACTGGCAGGAAATCGCAACACACAAATGATCACCCAAAAGCAATATAATTATATTTACATGTAAGCCAAGACACTGAGCACAAAGAAAATGCATGTTCACACAAACTTATTATCTCTATCACAAAAATATTACTGCTTTAAATTATTCTCCTTGAAAACATTACTTAACGCATTAAAATATATAACTTACTCACTCAACTTACAAATCACCAAAGCTCACAAGAAAATCTCATTACAATCTGGATTAGCTCACCTCAAACTATGAATCATAACCTTCAAAAAACTTTAAACACTTAAGTAAAATTATGCACACCCTTTGGAACGACGACGAAGTGGCATAACATAACAAATCAAATATCACAATCAGGTGTACGCTTTGGATCAATGACGAGGTATCCTGTACACCGTAAAACAAGATTAAGCACACCCTTTGGAATGACGGAGGGGCATATACATAACGAAATACTAATCAAACACTAGGTATGCCCATTGGACAACGACGAGGCATCGTGTACATATCCTTATAGTTACTAGAATTACTGAGCCAAAACACGGACACGGAATCCAGAGGTGGCCTAAGCCAGGTAAGTATTTACCAAATATCTTAAATGTTCAACCTCCAAAAATTACTTCATCTACTCAAATCTTTAACTCAAATACTCAACATTCAAAATTAAAACCTCTGTGTCATTTAAAATATTTTCCAAGTATTACTATATGTGTTAGCAAAAAACTCTCAACTCTGTTGTGGCCCTGCCTGGCAACCACAACCACAGAGTAACAAAACAAGTCAAATCCAAACAAAACTAATGTATCTTAGCAAAAAAAATTAAATGGCAAAGTGTGTATGTGTGTTGTATTGAAACTGTGAAACTGAAAGGGAGTTAAAACATCAATAAATTGTGGCACGCGTGCATTAACTGTTCCTCCAGGTAGGTTCTGCTGTTACATAAGACTGAGAAAAACAATATCAAAATTCAAAAATGCTCTAAATATAGAAGACACATAATTACCCTTGAATTTACCAACTCTTGCATGTCTCACTACACTCTATTCCTCGACTTTCCTCTCCACTGACCAACTATCACTTTCACCTTCCTGCTCGTTCACACCCTTGAACTTCACCTCACCTCTGTGCCACACTTGCACCCCCTACTGTTCACACATACCCTGCTGAATTCTGATCCTTCAAGTACTCTATCATCAGTCCAGCAAAAAGCCCTTTTCAACTCCCATCTTACGTTCGTTTCCCATGTGCAAAATATATGAATTTTACTTACAGGTCCCTAGCAAAGCCTTCACTCAACAATACACAGTCACACTCGTCCACATGGTTGACCTCACCAACAGCATTTAAATTTTCTACAATTTCTGGAACATTCGCAACATCAATTATATCAACCAAAAATTTACCCTCAACATTCTGCAGCTCTATCTCTGCCTCTACCCTTACGCCTAACTCTTCTACTTTAGATGAATCTTTAACAACTTCAATAGAGTCAATTACCTGTTTTTTAATTGCACAACTTCACTCTTTACCACTTTGTGTAATGAGTCTAGTTTATCTTCCAAAGCTACAACCTTTTGTACTTAACCCTTCAATCACACCAACCGAAGTCTTAGTTTGTTCCTCAATTAAGCCTTTAGTTAATGCTGCCAAATATTGATTAGCCATGTTTACCTTTTAAAAACCAACGTATAAAATCTTAAACTGAAGAAAGCTGGTTATAGGCCTAGATCAACCTTTTAAATAATGGTCTCTTCCTCTTCATAGTGAAAAACCCAACATACTAATCGCCAGTACATTAAAAAAAACACGTTGCAGTTAGAACAAAAGGCACTGTATATATGTGTGTGTGTATATATATTGTTATTATTATTATTTGAAAACGTCTTCACTCAGTGCAGGATAAATTTCGAGACAAAACAACAATGCAGGACACATACCTTCACACGCTGCAATCGCCAGTTACCTGCTCACACCACTTCCCAACATGTAGCACATTAAAATACAATAATCATCTTTGCTGCTGCTGTTGTTCTGCCGTGGGAATGTTGCTGCGTTGCTCCGTGCTTCCACTGTTGTTGATGTTGACATTGCCGCTTTCCTAGGTCCCTGCATTACTCTTTTTCTTGCCAATCCTGGTCACGGCACCATAAATGTAACGCGTCGGGCGCTGATACTTGAATGAAGCAATTATATCATCCTCGTTGACCACAAATCCTGGTCACGGCACCATAAATGTGACGGGGCGGCTGGATGATTTAAGATACTTTGCCATCAACCTTCGAATATCCTAGTCACGGCACCATAAATGTAACCCGTCGGGTGATTGCCGTTAACTTCAGATATCCTGGTCACTGCACCAGAAATGTGACGGGGCGGCTGAATGAATTAAAATACATTGCCGTCAACCTTTGAATATCCTGGTCACAACACCAAAAATGTGAGGAGCCGGCTGGATGAATCTACTTACATTACTGCTAGTGGCCAATTGTGATTGTATAGTGGTCCATAAGAATCTATTTGCAGCAGTCTACTGAAAAAATTAAAAGCTTGTTGGCGTGACTGTTTTATTAAATAACTTTTTTTACAAAAAAATCAACTTTACATACTAAAAGTTTTAGATTTTAATCATAATAGTCTTCATCATTGTCCAAGCTTGACACTTCCGGGAGAGAACAGCTCAACCCCAAAAACTCTAAGAATTTAAAACAAAATTTCAAAAGAAAAAATGCGCTACAGCATCTTAATTATAACATTCTCACTAACGCGCGAGCCCTCCACTCTGCGACTACAAGCACTGAAAGATTAACTACTAAGTATACATAGCTGCTCCGCCACCTCGCTCCCACACAGCCCACGAACCGCTCCAAACATCCATCTTCATCCGCGACTAGACAACAAGTAAACATAGTCGACCCCGCGAAGCTTGCTCTCTCCTTGCAGCGCATCTAGCAGCCACCCAGAGCACCAATGTAAAAACGTAACAGAAAATTAATACTAAATTACATACTTTATACATCGAAACAACCTGTAAAGTGAAAATATAGCTTTGAAAACCATAATTATATAATAATTTACAACATAATTTTTAATAAATTTGAACTGCATGTCCTTTCATTGGCCCAAGGTAGCCCTCGCAAACATATTACTGTCTCTCTCGCACACTCGAGCTGCGACGCACGTGCAGTTCGTGAAAAGTACAAGTATTAGAAAAACAGTAAAATCTAAATATAGCGATTCCAGGAACTGGGTAGGCACACCTATGCCATCCAACTACACTTGCCAGCAATACACCCAGCCCTGAGTTACAATAATAAGTAAACTACAAGTGAAAATATTAAATTTATATTAAAACACAAAGTTGCCTCAGCCTAAACAAACCAAACTAAATATAAAGTTCAACAATTTCAATACAGATAAAATACCAAACAATACCTTACCAAACTCTTGTCAACAATACCTCAAAATAATTAAGTAGATAATAGCAAATTCAATAAATCAAACATAAGGAAATAAATAAAATAAAAACAAGACATGAAATAATAAAGGCCTAAGTGGTGGGTGGACCGCCTCACAGTATATGAATGGGCATTAATTGTCTACAAAAAACAGTTTATGAATGGTCATTAATTGTCTACAAAAGCATAAGTATACGGCACGTAACTTGGCAGTGTGATGCAGGGCAACTATGTTGCACAAGCACTTTCCCCTATCTACTTTAAATTTATATAAAGTGTATAGTTCCCCCTCTCCCTCTTTCCCTCAATTAAAATCTTCTACTATTCTTTGGTTGCCTTCATAATTTCCAGGATGTACAGAGAAATACTTATCGAGGGAAGTTTCGTTGTTCACGTGAAATTCTATGTCGAGTAGAACTCTGTTGTATAAAACCTATATTTAAAAAAATCCCTTACAACATACACATCATTTTTTGGTCCCTTGCATTTGGTTAAATAGAGTTTTTACTGTACCCTTTATAGTATTGGTGTAAAATATCTTCACCTACCCATATTGGGAGTATGTATTATAAAATAAAGGTTTAAAAATTGTTTGCAACACTTTTTTATGGGTTATTTGGGATTAAGTGAGCACTGAAAATTTACCCTTTGAAAAATATCATTAGCTGTTACTGCATTTAATCTACATTAACTTTAGTTGCTGTACTGCTTGTGTGGTTGGCAGCGAAATTACAAAATATAGATCAGTGTATTTTCCTGTTTAAATACAACAATACAGGAACAAAATAACGAAACTGACATAATTGTATTTTATATAATTATTATAAAACCAAAGCACAAGTACTGTACTTACGTGTTGGTACTTGACAGATACACACAAAAATACAGAGGACGACACAACATTGTGGAAGCGTGTATCGCGACATTTCGCTGCTTAGAGCAGCTTCCTTGGGCGAAGAGACATGACTGATTGTGGTTTGGCTACCAATGCTAATGCACCTTGTGGCTAAAGATTGAATTGATATGAGGCGGAGATTTAAAAGCGTCATGTTGAAGAGGATGTGTAGGGGTTTATGAAGAGATGTGAGTGAAATGGTTTTGGGAAGCTGACTGACTGGGGATGTTATCTTGTACTGAGATCTGGTGGTTGCCTGAATCTGGTAATGTACTGTTGAGCTAGTTCGCATGGTCTGTGTTAAAAACTGTTACTTGTAGGAGGGAGGGCCCTCACCACTCTAGTGCTTTAGCATGAGTCAAAGTCTGGGCTGCATGGGCAGCAACTATTTTTCTGTGGTTTGGTTTCTTTACCTTCTATGGCTTGTCTGGTGTCTACTCTAGGGCCATTTATTCTCTGCCTGAGAGTGTTGTCGGTGAGGCCAGTATATTCAGCATCACAGTGTTTATACTGTAGCGGATAGATCACGTTCTTGGTAGCACAATTGTAACTACGTGGCTGGGGTGTGATTATCTAACCTGCTGTTGATTTATGTAGAGGGCTGGTGGATGGCATAGGAGCCACAACATGGGCTATTGCAGGGATGAGAACCTTTGAGGTTAATTGTAGTGTCTGTAGTTGTAGAAGGTGGGAGTTTGGGGTGTACTAGTTTGTTGCGGAGGTTGGGTGGTCTTATGAAAACCAACCTAGCTGGTCATACAATACACAATTTGGCCAGAGAATTTTTTAATATAATGTTCCGTTTGATAGAAAAAATTATTTTGCTTCATTTTGGCATATTTTGACAACAAAATATGTAATATTTCAGAGGAAAAATTCTAAAAATCCATTTGGTGTACTGCAACAGAAAAATTCAGATACAAACAATGATATATAAGTGTTAAAACTGTAAGAACTAATTTTTGATATATGTATTAATTTGCATTTTAAAAAATATTTTCAAACCCCTTGCAAAAGTAAAGGGCGGTGCCTTAAGAATGGGTCAGAGTTTGCCTAGGCCTTCATGATATGGTACCACCAAGGGGATGTCAGCATTTTTGGCTTTAGTAGTGTTGCTGGTATTGGAGGTGGCTCGTTGGATTTGTTTTTGGACCAAGGGTTCAGGGTAGTCTCCATCTGTGAAAGCCTTGGCTATCTGTTGGCACGGTTTGTTTAGATCACTGCGAGTAGAACATATGTGATTGGCTTTGGTGGCAAGGGCTGTAAGTTAGTGACTTTTTGGCATGGTAAGTGTGACAGCTGTTGAAATGAAGGGATTGAAGGTTGGTTGTATGTTTTCTGTGAATGATGCAGTTATATAGTACCAGCTCGACGTCCAGGAAAACTGCATATGTTTTGGAGAATGACCAGGTGAAGTTAAGTGAACTTTGGATATTCAAGCTGCTTTAGGAAGAAGATTAGCTGATCTTTTGTTGAGTTTCATATCATGAAGTCATCTATGTATCTCATCCAGCAGTATGGTGTGTTGGGCTGGTGACTGAGGGGGCCATGCTGGTGCCCATGGCCATGCCCTTGATCTGGAGGTAGTGTTTGTCTTTGAAATGTGTCTTTGAAATTGAAGCTGCGGTTGCTGAGTGTTAGTCTGGCTAGTTCAACCAGAAAGGCAGTGGATGATTTGCTGTTTGTAGGTCTTTCGTTGAGATAATATTCTATGGTAGATAGACCAGATGTGTGGGAAATGTTGGTGTAAGATGTGACACAATTTTTTTACATCCTCTGTAATTTTGTGTGTATCTGTCAAGTACCAACACGTTAGTGCTTGTGTCTTTTGTACATACTGATAACCTAGCAGCCCCTTCCTTTCAATTATTTAATTAATAAACTTCTTTTATGAAACTGTATGTATTCAGACTGACTGCATAATAAATTTAGCTTACACGTCCAAATATAAAGTGACGTGTCCAATTTAATTAGGTTAGACATTATCCTGTCGTCAGCTGTTACAAGCGGAATGATACAAATTGGCTGAAAATATAATTTAAGCAGGGCTTTTTTGAGTACTCACTTTACCCCGTACCACCTATAGTGTTTTTAGGCCATGCTAGTGACAGATTGATCTGTGTTCATACAAAACAGAGCTGTTAAGTCTGCCTCCCTTCCTCTCCCGCACCCCCTTTCACCTAGCTCACCCTTCCCTAAGTGATAAGTGAGCGATGCCAAGACCAACACACAATCTTTTTGTCTGCTATGACGCGTTACATTGTAATCCTTAAGAGTGTAAACTATATTGTGTATCCTGCATGTCATGTATTAATGTTTCAGTAAAAATTTCTATTGTTTTAAGCATTATCATTGTTAAATATCTTCCCATTCAAATAAAATGTGTATCTTGGGTGTAATTTTTTAAAACACATCTGAAATTTATTTATTTGTGTTTAATTTTGAACACTTCAATATTTCTTTTTGATGTCAAAGACTAATGATGTTAGACTTGATGCAAAAAATGGCATATTTTGTCATGAAGGAGGTTGGGGAGGGGTCTAAAATGTTCCAAAATTCTTATAACAACTCCCCTCACGTATTCCCGGAAACCAGGGGAGTTGTTATATAGAGGCTTTACTAATTGTACTTCACATTTAACTACAGACTTGCTGATAGTTAAGAAAAATTCTTAAATTTTTGGAATAACTGCATCCACCTAATTATTAATGTTTAATTTGCTTCAGCTTTTTTATATGGTAATCTTTTATTCTTGTTGCTCTAAATAGAAAATGTAATGCATTAACAGAATGCATATATATATATATATATAATTCGAAATAAAGTGAGCACTAAAAATTTAACCTTTAAAAATAATCACTAGCTGTTATTGCATATAAGTCAACATTAACAACAGTAACATTATTGTTTGTATGGTTGGTAGAGAATATTTGCATGTAGAGTTCCGTGTATGTTCTTATTTGAATACAGCATTAGTGAAACAACATCCAATGCAAACGACCTCTCTGTATTTAATGTACTTTAAAATGTTTATTTAAGTTCTTATTGACATACCAACTGACTGTATAATTTTATTTAATTAGCGTAAACACAAAGCAACACAACCGAGCCGATTGTCATTGGCAGAAGCCGCTAATGCTTCGCGCCACAGAGGTAGTTTAAAGTTCCACTGACAGATGGCATCAGAGTTAGGTTTTCGCCACTTCGTCAAGCTTCGCTTGGAAATTGCGTCATTCAGTTGTTTGTCCGTTGTGTAATGAATATAGGTTTCTGATAAACACTTTCAAAAGTACTAAAAGTGACTTTATGAATATCATTGGTAAATTATGTGAAGTCATTAGTAATGGAAGTTGTTTTGGTTTGTGATCGCCAGCCTGAGTAGCCTATCTGGAAATAAAGACAGTATTTTTTTTTTTCCTGTTTTACACATTAAGAAAATACGTTATTTATTGTTTCTCTTTACGTGCGTCGTCGTTCTTTGCAGTATGCTAAACGGAATTTGTATTCTTGAGTTGCGTTTGTCGTGTGTGTTTTAGTGGCGGTTTTAGTTTAAAAGTTAGAATATATTGTGCATAAATTTACGAGATTTGTAACGGTAATAGCACCGTTCGCATAGACACAGAGAAACCAGTGTTATGAGACGTTAACACGCAGGTATTTATAACTAAGATTACTACTGAGTATAGCATATATTCAGCACCCGTGCATTTAATGAGTAGATATTGTAGATAATATTTATCGGAGCAGTGTAATGTAAATGTAAACGTAAACATTTTACAAGCCTAGGCAAATAAAGGCACGTGGTAATGTTGTTGCTTACATGCAGCGGAAAGATATAAACTGGCAGAAAATAGAAATTAATCAGGACTTTTTTGAGTGCTCACTTTATTCCGAATCACCTTTTTATATGTGTGTGTGTGCGCGCGCATGCGCGTGTGTGTGTATATATTGTTTAAATTACATTTTGTGCTGTTTTATGTAAAACTTTTGATTTATTTTCTCCTGTTTTTCTTTTGTGTTTAGGTTAGGGATAGGACAGATATGTACAAAGGAGTAGGAATCAGCTTAAATGATCCATACGAGAACTTCAGGAAGAGTAAAGGGCAGGCATTTATCAACAGAATGAAAGCGCGAGCTGAAGAGAGGTTATAGCAGCTGACAAGTGATGTGAGCTAATTCAGGTATTGTGCTACGTTGCTTGGTAATTTAACTGTATCTGTTTGTATGTTGCGTGATCTATGCTTTTCCAGATATATTTCAAAATGTTTTAAACCTTATGAGCATATTGTTTTAACAGTTTTATATTTTGACATATACATATATTAGTTGGCCTAAACAAAATCTATATCTATTTATCAAGTTGTATTTGTTTAATATAAAGTTTTTGACATTTTTAATATTCTGAGGTTTAGTGTTGATCACTGTAAGAAGTGTCAGATTTTGTGAAATGTTTAATGTCTTATCATAAAGTAATGTGCAGTGTAGTTATTGTAGAGTTGTGTAACTCTACCCCAAAAATACCAGGGGGACGTGGTCAACTTGAAGGTTATCACCTCGGCTTTAGCTCAGTGCATGTTGTCTCTATCTTAATGTAATTCACTGTCTAAAATCACCAAGGGAAATAACTTGTACAAAGTCTTTTAACGGTTCATTTGATTACATCCCAAATTAGGTTCAGCTTTACCGCATACCTAACCTAATTTACATCTTCACTTGAATATACAATAGCTAGGCTGGTTCATGTGCAACTCAAAAACTATTCTTAAGCGTTTTGGCCGTCAGTACTTCACAAAAATAAGCAAAATTTATAGAATTAATTTAGGTTCCTTAAGTGTAAATTTTAGTTAGGTAGTTGAGTTTACATCTTGAATAGGCTTTTGCACACACGCAGGGGTCTAGTCCAAGGTCCTTGTGTAGATTGCACTTGCATAGTATTTAGAATACTTGGTCCGTTGTGGGGTAGTGGTTGGCACTTACCAGACACCAAACCATTGCACTTGGGGATCACTTCACTACCTACCTCGTTATACCCTGTGTACACGTCGGAATACAAAATGAATTGTGCCAATAAAACCCCACATAGTACCTGTTACATCAGCAGACGAATAACAAGAAAATCAACAACATAGGAAAATCTCGGTGACACGTGTCCTTACTATGTTAAGAAAGGAGAAAAAAGTAATTTAAAGTTACAGGCGGGGCAGGTGGCACTTGTCACAGTTGGGAAACAAAAATTGTTTTCTACTGAACCGTAATTATAGAGCTGGATTTGCTCATTTGTTGTAGACTTTCATCACGGCACAAATTATCCAATCCAGCTTGTGTACTCAGCATAGCTTGCCTGCATGCATTTTATTATGTTAACAGTACTGCAGAATTAGTTTCACACCTTTTTTATTATTATTTATTTATTCATTTATTTATTTATTACTAAGCATACAGTGAAGCCCCTTATTTACACTTTTCGGGGGGACAGAGCAAAAATGTGTAAATAGTGAAAAATGTAAATTAAGGGAAATCTCAAAAAATTAATTCTGTTTACCTTATTTAGAGCTTTTATTTTCATGTTATTGAAATAATTCTTTTCAGGTAAAATCAAACTAAAATCTGAGTGGTACTATACATGCAAGCAATGCATTTATAATATTTTATCACATAAAATTTGGCACAGTGTAAGTTACTAATACTGGAATTGAAAGTCTGTAATGGGAAAATTCGTGGTACATACACCTACCAATTGAGGAGAACATTTTAAAATGTTAGATATCTGATTTATTGTTCAGCATTTAAAATTTTTTGCAATGCTGTCATGAATTTAGACAGTAAAAGTACACATTTCAACAGGAATAGAAAGTTGTTTACTCAGATAAACACATATTCCCATGAACTACTAGTCACACTTCTCCGTGATTTTCAATTTTTGTTTTATCAAAAATGTCTGCTATTTTTTTCCATTACATTACCATTATACATATATATATAATAATCTAAACACACTGCACTAAAATGGAAATGGTTTTAAAACACAGCTGTTCATAATAAAATCGAGCTGCAGCAGCTGCTTGCAAGGTCATTGCATTCCTGTGCGCTGTTGTCCCCTGCTAGCCAAGCTAGACATGTGAATGTTTGGTACGGTACCTAGATCCTGATTTCTCTGCCCGAGAGTTTCGGGCTGGTGAAACAAAGGATCTAGGGACGGGGTACCAAGACCCTCATTTACTCCGCTCGAGAACAATGTGCTGGTGACACAAAGGATCTAGGCATGCAGTACCTAGATCCTCGTTTTCTTTGACCAAAAGTTGGGTGCTGGTGAGACAAAGGATCTAGTCAAGTACTCTAGTTGTATTGATAGCCAAGCGATGCACGCTTCGCTGCGAGGCAAAGGTATAATGCTCATCAAAATTTTGTACCGTAAATTTTATCAAAAAAATGGGTCTCTTGTCTTGATTTATGACGGAAAACACAATCCTTGTAACATTATACACCTCGACAGCTTACAGCTTAACTTTCAAATGGTTTTTTGGTTACCAACAATTTTCACACCTTCATATAAGACGTGTGGCAATTTTTGAAGACCAAAAATATGTAAAATTCATTGTCTTATATGCCGGCAAATACGGTAGAATCGGGAATCGAAATTAAGGAATCAGACTTGGAATCTTTAAAAATCGGTACTCAACCCATCACTAAAGCAAGCAATAAAAGATAAATGAATTAATTAATGCAGATGCATGACTTTGTCTAGTTTAGGTTTTCACCGGCTGCATATCCTTTTGTTTTGCACTGGACAGTGAGTGACATTGTCTTTGTTTTTACACTACAAAAAAAGTATTTACACTAGACCCCTGATTTTACAAACCCTTGATTTAACTAAGGTAGCGATTTTACAAATACACACTCGGGAACCGTTGAACAAAAACACAATTCTGTAACAAAAAAAATTTTAAGTCTTTACATTGACAATTATTTTCAAATATGTCTAATTCATTATGCCAAAATATGATCTGTAGAGTTGTAGTTATTACTTGGCAAGTCATAATATTAAAAATAAAACAAAAATGGTGAAAATCCGTTAAAAGTGTAGCAGTGACAGTTTGTAAACTGCGCTACGGTAGCGCATGTGCTAAGCTGACCGGGCCTGCTCCCTCCGCCTATACAATGTACATATATGGATCTAAATGGATGCTGTACTACAGTGCATAGTTTCGACGTATGTGCATACATTCATTTAATTGTAGTACAGTAGAACTCTGTATTAACATTTTCCAAGGGACCATCAAAAAAAAAATGTTATAAGCAGGTTATCATTTTTTCTTTGTCTAAGTTACATGTGCACTGATAATTTTTTAAAGCATAATTAAAACAACACACGATACATTTGAGCAATACATTACAGCTATACAGAGTAAAATTTACTAGTAATTTTATTACCTAATAGGTCATCCTTAATTATATGCTGAAAACAAACTTATCATTTAAACATATTAAATATGTAGATATAGGTGATTCGGAATAAAATGAACACTCAAAAATGCCCTGATAAATTTCTATTTCCTGCCAGTTTATATCTTTCAGCCAGATGTAAACACAAATCATGCCACGTGTTTTTATTTACATAGGGTCGTGCAATGTTTACAACTTCATTAAACTGCTCCGCTAAATTTTAGCTACAATATCTACTCATAAAATGCATGGGGGCTGAATATAAGATATAATAAAAGTAATGTTAGTTATAAATACCTGCAAGTTAATGTCTGGAATCTAAACAACACTCACTATTGCCGTTACGAATCTCGTAAAGAGGGCATATTTATTTGAATTTATAACTCATAACCGCCACTAAAAACAGACATGACACACACATTTCAATAATTCAAGTTTCGTTCAGTTCTACTGCCACGAACAATGACGACGCACTTCAGAAACAATAAATAACGTATTTTCTTAACATGTGAAATAAAAAGTATGTTGTTTCTAGGCTGGCAAATGTAAAACATAATTTACAGATTACCGTTGGTTTCGCATAATTTCGGCAATAATACTTGAAGTAATTTTCAATACTTTTGAATGTGTATTTATGCACAATGGACAAACCCACGCAAATGATGCAACTTGGCGGCGAGAACCTAACTCTGATGCCACCTGTTGGTGGAGTTTTGAACTGTCTGAAGCGCGGAGCAAGCGATAACGACCAAGACGACTCACGATGGACCATAGCGTAACATTATTCTCTTGCCAATTGAGTCTTAATTATACTGTAAGTATGAATGTCAATAAGATCATAAGTAAATATTTTGAAGTATATTAAATACAGAGAGGTCGATTTCATCATTTGTTCTTTCACTAATGTTGTATACAAACAGGAAAATACACGGAACTACATGCGATGAATCGCTACCAACCATACAAGCAGTAAAGTAACTCGTGTTAATGGTGGCATATATGCAGTAACGGCTAGTGATTTTTTCAAAGGTTAAATCTTTAGTTCTCACTTTATTCAGAATAACCTTTAGAATGTTGAAATACTCACAAGCTGGTACTCCTTGACAGAAACACAATGAAAGAGACTAACACAAAGTCGCGTGAGAGTGCGGTTGCACTACATTTTGCCAACTTAAGTCGGATTAATCAAGCTTGAAGTAGGGGCACACTGAGTTGTGGCGACTGTGGAAGCATGGTTGGTGGCCCTAGTGACCAGGATGCAAACTACAATGTGGCGGGAAGTTTTTGGCCTCTACAAATTGAAGCACTCTGTTGCCAATCACTTCATGAAACCGATCTTGAAAACTCTATTGACACCGTGATCTAGAGGTTGAAGACAAGATGTGGTATTAGCGGGTAGAAATTCCAGTCTGACATCTCTCAAACTTGCATCTGAAGGGGGTGCAGCACAGTGGTGTACAAAAACCAAAATCTTTCGGTGTTTAGCCCATCTTTGCATCAAGAAAGTGGAGATATTGCTCAAAAATTTTGCAGAGTATCAATGCGTTGCTGTTGAAGTCTTACCTACATGGCAAGGTTTTGACACTCTTAAAAAACCCCTCTACTGGGTGGCTTTCCCAGTGACGAATGGCAGCAACTTTTCTGTGCTGTCCGTGTTAGCACCCAGCAAAAAAAAATAATGTACATTCATCTAAGTTGGTAATGTCTCTTCATAACTGCATAGCAACCTCGGCGAGAAACCATTTATGGCACGATAAACAATGCTAAATGTTTTTTCTTCTTTACTTCTTTCTCCATCCAATCATTTGTGGCTTTGAAATTTGCCACTCCTAACTTCAAAGTTGTTTCTTTACCCTTTTGGCGTAAAATATTTTTGTTTGTTGGAACACTGGATGCCCATACTTGCTTGAACTATTCTAGTACTGTAGTAGCTTTTCATCAACCTTTGTGTTTTCCGCTTCAGATTTTTCGCCTTAAGGACGTGGTCTACCGCAATTTTCATCATCATTTTTTATTTGTATCAGATATTTTTAAAAAATGCTGAAACAGAAAATAAAAATTTTATGAATCCAATAATTTTTTTTTAAATGCAAATAATTTGTATTATTTAATTTTATGAGCATGTCATTGTAGCCTGCAATGTCTTTATCCACTGTAATTTTTTTGAGTTTGGTACATCAGTTGGTTTTAGTGTAGTCTTTAAAACGGAAAGATGCAAAATGTGACTTTTAACAAGCCATTACGCGAAAACTATGAGAGATAAAAATATTTCATAAGAGCCAATTTTAGTCACATTTTGTGTCTAAAATAAGAAAAAAATATCCGGTACAAATAAAAAATTAAATGATGATGAAAATTGGGGTAGACTGCGCCCTTAACAGACGTACCCACACTTTCTGCAAACAATTTTTCACAATTTTGTACGATGCAGTTCAGGGTTGAAACAGAAATGTCCAATTCTTTAGCAATGGCATCTTTGGTTTTGTTGGGGTTCCTATCTACATGAGTAATAAATTGAATTTTTTCAGCCAGAGAATAAGATTTCCGCTTATTAGTCTCGGTCATTACGACCATAAAATATCCTGAAGAAAATTTCAGTGCTGTGCATTTTATAACAAAATACAACCACAATTACAACACGTGAGTAAAATGTAAACTGTAGCACAGATCAGGAACAATAAAAGCTGTGGATGTCTCCATAGAACAACTACGTAGCCTTTCGTGTGTGCACACTTTGTGATACCACAGCCAGGACAATAGGCTACAATACTGCTATTGGCTCCATAGAACAACTGCAATAGCACCGTTTTTGATAAGTCACTACATATTATAGTGAGCACAATAAGGGTAAAATGCGAACAGGACGCCATTTTGTTCATCAACTCGGTGCAAGTCTTGGAGAGTGCGTGTACCACTACGACTACATCTATGGTGAAACACTTTAATGTAAACATGTGGTATTAGTAAAGTTGTAATGTATGACTTCTTTTTCACTTAGAATTATTATTTTGAGGGGGGCGGAGTAAGAAATGTGGCAGGAAGTTGGCAGTTTTAAACGTTATTTGCAGGGATTGAGAGCAATGTGATAAATTGAGAAATGATGTGAGCACAAAATTACGGTGTTATAAGCGGGAAAATGTTGCAAACGGGAACATTATAAACTGGGTACACTGTATCGCCTTTTTCTTGGCTATTTCTGCAAGTCTTATATCCCTCTTGCTTCGTGCCGACAGTGTTCATGTTCTTACATGATCCTCCATCAGTAATAGCATGAATTTATTTTTTTCTTTAGTGGTTTAACACTGTATGTATTTAAGGCAATTATTTTAACTCTGCATCATTTGCTTGAACAGTGTGTTACTGTGTTTCGTAAAATGTTCATTTCACATCACAGGAGAAGATGATGATCACGCTACCTAGGCCGGAAAATTTTGCAGATTTAATGACCTGCATGTTGGAGTGCACTTTCCTATGCATACTGAAGCTCCGAGCGTTTGTCCACTAGCTGCTATTCAGTGGAACAGTTGACAAAGAACGAATAGATGGGGCTTAAATATGTATAGGACAGTGGAGTCTAGCATGTCGGTCATTGAATTACCGAAATTTTCTGGCCGCTAGGTTAAACCGATTGAATAAAATGACGGAAGGTTGAGGTACTCGTAGACTTTTACTTCTTGATAGTTTCATACACGTAAAAGGACGAACACATAGTTGTGTGGTTGCGAAACTTTTCACTGACTAGGCCAGCTTCATAAGCGGCAAGTTCAGGCACACTGAGTAATGGCAGCGGTAGAAGCGTGGTTGGTTACCCTAGCGGCAAGGGAGCGAACTAGGTTGTGGCGGAAAAATCCAAAAAGAAGATATGTGAGGGGTGTAGTTGTGTAAATTATTATTTCATTAATATATGGTTTGGTTTTATCCATTTAAAAAATCCAAAATGAACTTTGCACTTGCGAGAAGGCACTTGGGAGCTGGGTTTTCTAATTATTTTTGGACAAGGGTTGGTCATATCTTCCATTCAGAAGTGTGTTTCTCTATTGACACAAATTTATATTTCAGCTATCACTCACCTTATTTATCATAAACGTTACGGAAGTTGGGCTATTAGCTCGACCTTTCAGAGGAATGCTTTTGATCAGATGTCTGGTTATTAATATAATTTTATGTTTCTATTATTACATTTCTTAATTTCTCTGAAAACTCTATGAAAATCCAGGCCCAAATAGAGCCACTATGCAGAAAATTGCAATTTCAAAATGTGATGGTGGGGTAAGGGGCAAAATAGGCCATTATCAATTTTACGAATGTAGTGAGAGGAACTGTTGAGTATTCATAAAATCTGGGGTTTAGTGTACTTTCCGAATTTGGGCATGTGTAAGGTGAATGATTAAATTAAAAAAATACAATAAAAAAACTAAATGTATGGTCCAGCGAATTCACGAGATGGTGCAATAAATTTTTTTCTCATCCAAACATGTTTATAAACCTTTTTTTCATAGGGTTAAAAAAACACATGAAATCAACAGAAGCCGTGTATGCAGAAAATTTTGGGGCACAAGCGACAGTATAATATAAACAAACAGGCTCACTTTGCAGCAACTTCAGACACCCTTCCCTCATTACAACATTTTTAGTAAATGTTTGTGGTAAGCCGAGTACTCCCAGACATGAAATATTTTTATAGTGTTATTGTCTAGTACAAATAAATACTGCAAATGTCGGTTTTTCCCAGTCCTGGCTTTTAACGTACGTACATTAGTAACACAAATATGATATTGCGTAACAGTATGACTCAAAACTCTCTATATGTTCGAAAATAGCAAAAATTAATTAAGTTACATGAGGGCAGGAAGTGAAAGAAATAAGTGAGGTTCCACTCATTTGTAATGCAATCAATTATACTTGTATTTATTTCACTTTCGTTGACACAAAAAATAATACGTGGTATAATTGTAAGTGTATGATAAATCTTCATCTAAAAATTTGAAGTGAGTTTCCACAAAATGCTAGCTTGCATTTCGGAGCAGTATTAAACTTTTGGTTCAACTGGCATTATGTGCACACACACAGTCAGGGTGAAAGTGTTTAGCAGATTTTTTTTCTAGAAGTTTTCCGTTGCATGTTTCACCACAGTAGGTTTAATTTCAGCCGTCAGGCTACATTGTTTCTTCTTCATAGTCCTACAAGTGGATAGTGCTCACACAATTTCTTGGGTGTGGTCAATGTGTTCCGTGTGAGATTCGGTGTGTACACTCAAGTCTTGACAGTTAATATGAATATGCAGCAGAAAATAACATGGCAACAGCCCATGGGCCGCATGTTCAGTAACTGCTTGCTGTCTGGCACACAAAGCCTTCGAGTTTTCAAGGCAGTTAACCTTTATTCTTTCGGCCACACTGATGGTAGGATCAAAGAACTACCATCTTGTGAATAAGTTGAAGATATTTTACTATTGTAGTTTTTTAAATTTATTTTTAAACATAAAAAGTTAAAGATAGGGTTACACAAAAAATGCCTATTTTTATAATTCATTCTGTATTTATTTTATTGCAGGAAGGTCTGACTATACCTAGTGAGTAAGTACTACTATAGACATTGACAGGGCCTACCCTGAAAACCTAGTTCATTAACGAATCTGCAGAGCTGTTTCCAACATGGAGACAAAAACCAAGGCCACAAATACAGATATACCTCTGATTATCCGATATCATGAAAACCTGAATGAACTGAAAAACCCTTCTAAAATCTTTTAGGAATCCGGTAGGGTTGTGTGAATAGTGGTTTTAGTATTTTGAATAGTTATCAAACGAATATTGTTTTTAATTTTTGTTCACAAACTCAAAGAAGGCTCCATGTTATCGCTATCAGAAAACAATTCAAGCATTAGTTTACGAGTATCTTTTTAAATATTAATGTGTCTTGGGCTACAGTTACACGGCATGCTGAACATACTAATGGAAATGTGTGAAGGCTGTTCAAAAGTTACTTAATTTTTAGGTTTGCTAAAGTAGTGTACTCATGGTATAAAATAATGTTATATTGCAAAATTTTGTGCAGTGTTTGCATTATCGAGTTGTGTATGTGTTTGCACATTGTTCCTGCCTTTTTGTCCCGTCTTTGCCTGTGTGGTCACCTTCATTTGTGGTTTATTTGACAGTTGCTTGTGCCTTGCAGGCTGACCATCCTTGAGTGGCTTTGTGGAGAAGTTCATCAGCTCGTTCAAGGAGTTATGCTTATAATCATATACAGGTTTGAAGGTTTAATTTTTTGGATAAATTACTGCATTTTTCCAGCTATTAAGTGTAGGAACCACATGAGCGTCCCCTCGGCCCAACCGCCCCTTTTCAGGTAAGCGAAGAAAGAGCATTCCATTGGAACAAGGCAGTCCCTTGCTACAGTATGGCACACACTGGTGGAGTCGGCAAGTCGCAGTGCAGTCTCCTTTTGAAAATCGACATAGACTTTGTACATGTTTTAAAATGATTTTGTTGTTTAGGTGAATAGTAAAGTGACTTATAAAGATTTATATGAAATGATTTGGTAGTAGAATGAATTTTGTGAAATTAGTGATTTTTTCATTATAAAAGGAACATTATTTGTGCAAGGAAAAGATTGAGTACCTTCCAGTTAAAGTACAGTTATAATTATCCTGGACTTTTTCTCCTCAAAATAGTAGTTATATTTCTTGCTACCCCATTGTCTTTCTGAAAGACGTGTTAAAACTCTGAAATGAATGACAACTGTTAGGTGCAGCTCAGTGATAAACGTATTTCTTGATTAGTCATTGAAAATTGAAGAAAATGAGGAATAACAACTGGAAGTGTGTGTGAAATTTACATAATAAAGAAAGACTTGTTGAACGGATTTTTTTTTGTACAAAGTTTGTTTTGTATTCTGTTTTACAGTCGAACACATCCTTATTTTATCCATGAATCATCTGAAGCGATTCTGTTTGTATATTATCATGCTTTGTAAAATATGTGTTACATTCTTTTAATCAGTTTGCTGTTGATAGATTTTGCAAGGTGTTGCAAATTATTTTAAATTTTGTCTGTAAATTACTTATTGTGACTGAAAATGTTATATTATTTAAAGAGAATTTTTCCTATCACATGATTTTTTTTATGATGTTTTGTGTTTATAACAAGTTATTTAAATCCCAGCAAAATTTTTGCTTATTCTTCAGCATGCTTCAAGGTAATTAAATGGAGTGGAAAATTCATATTACAAGTTTAGCTTAAATTTTTTTGTTAGAAATAATGTCATGTTTAGCTAATGAGTCTACAAAAGTACATTTAATTGGGTAAATCAGTTTAGTGCAGACTACAGCAAGCAACATTCAACATAAAAAAAGATTTTGTCCAGTTGTTTATTTCTATACTAGTAATTTACCAGTATAGGAATTGGTATAGCTCCAAAATTTACGTAAATTTTAAATATGTTATATATTTTACATTATATATAAAATGGATGTTTGCCTAATTATTTTCAAAAATTCTCATTTGGTTGGTAGATGTGTGCAGACAGGATTTTTAAATCTTAAATTTGTAGATGAAGATCTAAACCCTTCTCATTCCTTGATACAGCTGTTTTCAAGGGATATATAATTTATGTATTCTGCAGGGGCACCTGAATTTAAAAAAATAATTATTAAAATAATTTCAAACTGATTTCTGTATCTTTGTAGTTTTGAACTTTTCAAATTCTGTTTTGCCACTAATTTAACATTAAATTTATGTATTTGGCAAGAAATTGAAAACAGCAAGTATAATGTTTCTTCCAACTTAAAAACATAGTTTAAAGTTTATATCAAGATGTTACGATGTGCTAGCAAATGTTTCTTGAGCAGTTTTCTCTCTTCATGGGTACTGTACTATTTGAGAAATTGCTGTACCTTTATAGCATTTAGTAACAACAATCTGTTCTGTGTACTGTAAACATACATATGTACAGTACAGTCAAACCCCATTAATGCAAACGTAAATGGACCAAAATTTTAGCAATTTGCGATAATTGTAATGAGTTGTTTACAAAAACTCAGAAAGTTTAGTCCCAATATACAGAATTTTTATATCAATGACACGACTAATTTAAATAACTGAACTTGATATTATATTGTTTTATCGATTGAAAGTGAGCTAAAGTTAATATTGAATTTCTCATCTCATTCTAATGGAGTAGAAAACTTCTGTGTTTAAAAGAGAATTTTGTGTTAACAGGGTTTGTGTTAGTGAGGTTCTACTGTATATAGATTAATACAGGTTTTGTTCTCTGACCTTAATACTGGCTTGTTCGTTATGCTACGTAACAGCTCAACTAGGGCAGTTTCGAGAAAAAAGTTACTGAGCTCTTGTTTAATGTTACCTAATACATAAAAGACCCATGCTGGCTGATAATAAGGTGATTTGTGGGCAGCACAAAATTTTCAGAATTTGACATACTGTACTTTTCTCTCCTACATAGATAGATACCTGAAAAGGATGTTTTTTTAATAGGTATTATTTTTGTAATTTACCATTATTTGTGTGTTCACAATGAGATGTTACGATAAAAACTTATTACTACACTGTAAATACTGTTAAAGTTTCAAAATTTAAGCAGTTACTGTATACCAACACAAACAGCTTACAGTAGTAACCATTTCACTAGTTACGTAAATATTGTCATTTTGTCTACTTGAAAATTCTGAAATTTAGAGATTAAACTTACCTTCAATAGACTCTTTCATCCATTCTATTAAACTTGGATCATCTAGCTTTTCGAAAGGAATGTTGACTTGTGAGAAACAGAGTTCTTACGGTCCTGGAAAGTCCTGGAACTTTGACCATGTCCTTTAAAGGCCTTGAAAAGTCCTTGAATTTTTGGTAACATATTATATTCCAGCTAGTTTCTTAAGGCCATGGCCTTTCATTTGTTTCAAACAATTACAAATAATGCTAATACTTGGTTTGAAAGAATTTAAGACTGTGTACAGTCATACAATACAGAATTTTGGCAGAGATTTTTTTTTTTTCCACAACAATATATGTGATATTTCAGGGGCAAAAATCTAAAAATCCATTTAGTGTATTGTAACAGAAAAATTCAGATACAAACTATGATATTCAAGCATTAAAACTATAAGAATGAATTTTTTATATGTGTATTAATTTGCGTTAAAAATATATATTTTCGAAACCACTGCAAAACTAAAGAGTGAGAGGCCTTAACATTAAAATTCTTTCTGAGAAATATGAAACCATATTTTGTCTATGCGTTATTTCTGTAATGTAATTTACTTTATGATTACAGACATTGTGCAGTGTCTGTGTAATTAATACACTTTCTGGCTCGCCACAGCATGTTCTGTTATCCCTATTGTTTCTTTTGTATATGTTCATGGCTAGTAGTACCCTGAGTCTGTTACATATCTTCATGGCTAGATAAGAGTGCAAATAAAGAAACTAAAGGGCTTTGAAAAGAAAGTGTCCCATACAGAATGCAGTATTTACGAGAGTACAAAAAATAATTACGAGTCGGGTGTGAGAGAGGCATGCTGTAGAGCGGAATGTCTCCTGCAATGTTTATCAAGTCGAAGCTAATTTCTGGTTTATATATCATTAGTGAACTTCATCAGTTCTAAAGAGAGAGAAAACAAATAGGAACTTTGCAAACAAAACCTCAAATATTTTAATAAAAAATTTGTGTATCAACTTTAATTTAATTTACAGTGGTTCTTTGAAAAATTAGGTGAAAGTCCTTGAATTTTAATGGACAACTTGAAGTACACGCCCTCTGACGTCATACCGTAGGTAGAGTACTGTGGTGGGAAACAAAGCTTGTTTACAAACATGGTTGGGGATTGCAGAAACCAATAATTTTTTGCACTCACAGACTTGCACGCAAGTGTTAAAAAAATAATACTTTCAATTCGTTGTTAATATACACTAATGAATAAGATCAATGATTACTTGCAAAAGCAGTAAATTTAAAACAAATAATTAATTATCTTTACATACATCTCGTCCTGGACATGTGAAACCAAATGCTTGTATGAAGGTTATGTTCGGTTGCGGTATCCATGGAGGTAGTAATTGTATCCCACACCAGACTGAAGCGCTGCCTTTTTTCAAGTCGTGTAATGTACTATGTTGCTGTAAGAACCCTGGAGAAAGCTTCAGTAGTTTTGACTGCAAGATTGTCAACTGCCGGTTTCCTCCTTTTTGCACTACATATTTAGGCTGGCAAGCACAGACATTTGAATCATCCTTTTTGATTCGGCAGGTTTTTTTTTTTCCCTCAAAACATTGATGTGTTTTTGTATGTTTTATTACAGCATCTTCCTTCTCATATGAAATTACACAGTTACAAAAATGGCACGTAATAGTTTGAGAATCAGAGGCATAAAATCCTTCGCTTTTGAACTATGCTGCTTGTTGCTGTACATGCACTGTCAGTTTCAGCATCTTGTACACAAAAATAACACAGAAAGAAATCCTATTCCTGGTACATATTATTTTCAATTTTAATTTCCAAGATATTTTACAAACAGAGCATGACCTTGTTTATAGTTTTTAGAACAACTACCATTACTGTTTCAAATAGAAAGAAAATTCTTCCCGTAAATGCTAGTTTAAAACTCAGCGTAATTTAAATACAAATACAGTGAACCCTCGATAACTCGGACCTCGATGTTCCGGACATCGGATAACTCGGACGTGATTCGGCAACCCCCCAAAAAAAATTTTTAATGGACCATATAATATTGCAATACATTAAATCGTGTATAATTTCAGTAACTTATAAGGCACTGCATTAACATAGAGTGTGTCCATTAGTTGCATAAACGAAAAATTTAGTACTGTATGTGCAACACGGCATGGTATAAGCTGTGACTCAATAGCGACATTCGAGCCGGCAGACTTGACAACACAACTCTGCCTAACAGACACTTGAGATCGTTATCAGCCGCTAGGGCTGACGTGTCCCTCCCTCATCCCTCCACTCGCCGCCCTCTTTCAAGGCCAAGCGCACGTATTTGAGTACTAGCGATTGTAAACCCGCGTCACATTTCCAGTTGGAAACATTAGTTTTTCACAATGGGACCTAAACGAAAGTGCGTAACTTTGACTGTTGCTGAAAAATTAAAATTAATCAAAAAACTCGAGTCTGGCGTTTCTGTGGCGAATCTGTGTCTGGAGTACGGAATCGCGAAACAAACAGTGTCCAACATCAAGAAGAATAAAGACAAGCTGAAGCAGTTTGCTTTGAAGTGCGACTCGAAGAAAAATGTTGCCAGCAGAAAGCGTCTTAAACAACCTAGTGACACAGATCTTGAAGACGCTGTACATAAGTGGTACATACAGCAGCGATCAAGTGGCTTTGCAGTGCGTGGTACGGAGCTGCAAGCAGCGGCAGAAAGACTAGCTGTACACCTCAACATAGAGTTCCGCGCAAGTGATGGTTGGTTGTGGTGTTTTCGAAACAGGCACGGGATAATCAACAAAAGAATGTATGGCGAAGCATTAAGTGCTGACACCACAAATGTTGAGCCTTTTAGTATGCGGCTTAACAACATAATAGAGGAAAAAAACTTAACTAGGGCACAACTATACAATGCAGATGAAACGGGATTGTTTTGGAGATCACTACCAGAAAAAACACAGGCCTACAAGCACGAGGGTACTGCACCTGGACGAAAACTTAGTAAGGAGAGACTTTCTGCCTTACTATGTGCAAATGCTGATGGTAGTCACCGCCTGAAATCAGTTATTGTAGGAAAATCTCGCAAGCCCCGTGTCCTTAAGGATACTATGCATAATCTGCCAGTTGACTACTACAATTCCAGAAATGCATGGTTTACTCAAGAAATCACGAACGATTGGTTTCAAAATCACTTCGTGCCTGAAGTGAGGCGATTTCAGGAGGATATTTTGAAGATTTCACCGGACGAAGTCAAGGCACTGTTACTCGTTGACAATGCCCCCTCCCACCCTCAAATTGAGAAGTTGTGTAGTAATGACGGCAGAATTAAGTGCTTGGCGCTACCTCCTAATACGACCTCTGTGATTCAGCCTATGGATCAGGGAATAATCTTGGCATGTAAAAGGTTATACAAAAAGAAATTTCTTAACGAGGTTATGGTTGTATTGGAAGAACCACAAGATGAAATAAAAGATACACGTGGCTATAGAACACTGCAGAGAATTCGAGCATACAACATCAAGTCAGCCATTTTCAATTGGACCTCGGCCTGGGAGGAACTAAAAATGTCTACGCTTGTAAATGGATGGAATAAGCTTCTCTTTGATAAAGATGCAGAGCAAGACTTCAGGGGGTTCGAGGCCAGTGATTACCAAGAAACATTGTTGGCATGTGGTGAAACGGGTCCCACAGAAGCAGATATTCACGAGTGGTTGGATGCAGAAGAGGCGGACATTAGTTGCCAGAAATTATCAGACGAAGAAATTGTTCAAGAGGTTGTGTCTCCTACTAATGCAGAGTATAGTACAGATGAAGAGGAACTAGAACCGCTCTCGAAATCAAAATTGGCAAGTGCCAGAAATGCGCTAGATACCCTAATTTGCATAATAGATTCAACAGCTGACTCCGAATTACAGCCTTACTACCACCATTTCCGGTCAGCACGAGAGATTGTGATTAAAAAACAGCACCATAGGACTACACAACTGAAGATTGACAGTTTCTTCCAGGCAACACCCCTGTCAACTTCCAGAACGGAGCAACAAAGTGTGGAGTCCCCATCATGTTCATTTAGTAAAGAGAGTGTGTGTGCTGCCAGTTCTGACAATGATTAAAACATTTAGTGATCTGTATAGCCCTACATTCAATCAGTAAATCAAACTCATAGATTCACTCACTTTTCTTTTAAGTTTTGAGAAGTTAAAATGTGCTTTTCTGTGCTTTCATTCGTTGTTTATTTTTTCCTTAAGATGTCTGTTAAATTATTTTTCTGGTATGTATGTCTCTTTGGAGTTGTTTACGATTGTGTGTGCTACGTCAACCTGTGCAGCTGGCGTATAATTTGTCAACTGTCTAGACGTTGGCGGCCTGCAGCTGAATAATATCATGGTTACCGACTGAAAATAAATAATTTTGTGGTTATTTTTAAAGGGTCTTGTGTGATGTTTTGTTATTTGTGAACGTTAGTCATTTTGTAAGAGACAGGCAAGCTTGATTTTGCCGAGCGCAAAGCGAAAAGGTGAGAGGGTGGCAGCGGAAAAATAAACAACTTGGCAAGGTCATGCAGGCCCGGCAGACTGTCTGAGCGTGGGAAGGGGGCAGCAAGTTAACCCGTTGCCTAGCAACTATCAGCAGCACCATCTTGTCTGCTCTCATCCTCACACGCTCCACTCGGGCATGTGAGGCAGGAAGGTAACACACAGCCTGGACAGTAATCGGCCCAGGATTAGATTAGAGACCATTCGTGCGTAACATTCCGATGTTGATGCTCTTTCAACACGGCATATTTTTGAACAAATACCTACAGTAAACCCCCGATATAACATCGGCTATCTAACGACATAATTTCCATGAACCCTGGAAAAATAAAAATAAATATTTTAAAGTTTGTCAAAGCTAAGCGAAGTGCAATAGATCGCAGTAAAACGTAATTTAAAAATAATTTTGCCTGCATTAAACAATAACATACTGCAGTTATTATAAATTGGTGATATGCAGCTGTGAAACAAAAAAAGATGTGAAATAAATGCAGTTAAAGCACGCGCCGGGTGAGTTAGACCACCTGCGCAACACCGGCATAGGTGAAACGTAAATCGTGATAACTTTAGGCTGCCTTATCGCCTTCACCCCTTCACTTCCCGTCGCTCTCTCCTCCCTACACTCCTCTCTTACATTCTTCGATACGAGTGCTGTGCTGTAAGAAACACACAGCTAAAAATAGATAACGCCCTCTAGTGACTGTCCACGCCAGCCAATACTCCCCCCACCCCCCCAGCAAAAAAGTCAGTTTGTGCGTGCGCATCAACTTCCGGGCCTTGTCTAGTGTACGTTCGTCGTCACTCGTCGCAGCTGCAGCCACACCGCTCCCACCCACTGACAGTTACATGCAACTTGCACATCCTGTCTGGCCGAAAAGCAGAGCTTTTGCTTATCTTTTTTCCTCTCTAACTCTCTCCCAGCCGTCGTCTTTGTTGCCGTCGGTCTTATGCCCAAGGGGTTGGGGGGGGGAGAAGAGACTTTTTTTCGTCATTACAACCGGGCAAAAAAAAAAAGACAAGCATGACACTAAATCCGTTAAGGAAGCAAAAAGAAAACAATTCAGCGTTATTTCATCTTTATTTTTGTCTAGCTTCACATCAGGTTGTGCACATTAGAACTGAGCTCGGACAATACCTACCTACCTACCTTACTGTCGAGAGCTGAGAAGACAAAGCGGAGTGGTGGTTAGGGCCACACAGCTCTCTGCTTGTCGCCACCCCTAGCCATATTCCTGAGCGTTGCCTAATCCTTTGCTCCGAACAGTACTTGACCTTGACAACTTCAGCTGTGTTATTGATCTCTACATGTGAGGCATGTGGCTGTGCAGGTTGCTGCAGCGTAAAAACGGTCTATGATCCAAATACAATTAGTCCCG
>PNEQ01094720.1:0-11515 GCA_003012365.1 Medauroidea extradentata
GCCTAAAGTGAACCTTGCATCAGACATCTTATCCCGAGGGATACAGCAATGTAAATTTTTTGTAACAAGTTATTTTTGGACAAACTACATTAAACTTAAAGTGATTTATTCGAGAATCTGACTTTTTAATTATATCTTCCTTCTTGAAACTCTCGACTGAAGCTATCCGGCAAACTTTTATGTAAGGACGCATTACAATACAGTGGTTAAGTGTAAGACAAGGCGACTTCGCCTTAACTTCGCCACATAAAATTAAGACAAATTAATAAATAAAAACCCTCTTAATCTGGTTCTTCTACGGAGGTGACCTTGAGTAAATGGGTAAATTAACTTCAGAAATTGTGCTTCTAGCATAGTTTGGCTCTGGTGAAGCTTCACAACATTTTTTCAAAAACTCTAAAAAATTTTGGTACTTGCAAACCATCAGTTGCTTGTAAAACAAGCATCATTCTTTTAAACGGGTGAGTAATTTTACGGAAGACCGGTGAAACTAGGTTTGATGTAGTTGGTAAGACTGAGGTAGACGTGTGGACCAGCCCCTAAAACAATAGTATTAGTACTGTTGGTGACAGAAACGAGCGGCCCTGGAAGTTACGCTGTGACCCAATCCTTTAACGTTATAACAAGGCGTTGATGTTGGCGCGCATGACTACATCACTATGAGGGTACTGGTAGAAGACTAGTACTTACGCTGGGTTCCCCAACGTCAGTCCAGCTCCATCTCTCCTATGTCCAGGGCCGCTCGTTTCTGTCACCGACAATATGTGGTGGAGGTGAGGTAAACAAAGATACACAGAGGGTTGTGGCGGCCCCAGAAGGGTTACCACCTAGGTTGAACAGGGTAGGTTGAGAAATTGGATTGGTACAGGTTGGTGCACTGACCTCAAGATTGGCAAGTTGATGAGTAATTACTGGAGTCTGAAATTGTTCAACAGTCGAAGCATGAGGCACAAAATATTGAGCTTCAAGATTGAGGGCCTGGAACATGGTTTGGATCTGAGTCACAACATTTTTCCAGGGATTGAACCTGGGTTTCTGAAAGTTTATCAGAAAACGCAGACAAAAGGTTGTCCACGCGCCTCTTCAAGTGGGCTAGTGTATTTTTAAGTCTAGGGTAAGTGGGTGAACTACTCTCCTCGAGGTTATCAAATATCTCTTGTAAAATTATAATTTTAGAAACGCAGATTTTACATTCCTCATTGTCATCAATTGACTCCAAATTCTTTAAATCAACAGGTTTGTCAATCAATAAAGCTGCATGCGAGGTGCCTCTGTACGAAGCAGCAGTATTCTCAGGTAAGGTGGGTGGGTTCCAATTTTTTGCCGGATCCGGTTCTCGGTTCAATTCTTAAAAATTGGTTCTCAGTTCTCAATTATTAATTCTCGGTTCCACTTCTCTATAAAATGTTTTCGGTTAGCTTACCATATTCACAATAATTGTTGCATCCCATTTTTTTAATCCCACAGTTAATTATATTGTTACTTTTGCATACTAGTAAGTAATGATAATTTATTCCGTACCTGAATTACGCAATACGGCAACATTTTTACTTGATAAACTGATCCAGACTTCTTATTCAACAAAAATACTACGGTCTGACATTGTATTTTCCTGTACATGCATTCAAACCGCCTTACAACATATTTGCTATTATGTACACATGCAATAGTCTGTTTGTTTACTTTTTAAGCATGCTTTCTTTTGTATCATCTGCTGGCTGCTATCTACCCTGTTCCCAAGCAGGGGGTAGATCTACGTGGATCCGACGGCGGGATCAAATTGAACGTTTCGAGATCTTGAAGGCCAGTACATCTTTATTGCATGACGTTTCCAACTGATTTACTTGCTCTCAAGTGAATACAGAGTAGTTTCTGTAAGCGCCTTATATAATCAAGTTTTTATTTTCGCTTGGCCTTGGTGTCACTAGTTAAAGTGCGTGTGATGCATTGTTTTTCCATCTTGTGCAAGTCATCCCAACTATCGATTTTCTTCTCCAAAACTATTGCATGAGCACCATCTTGAAGTTATCATTATAAAGCAGTAATCATGTTACTGCGAATAACACTTGGAAGAACCTAGTCCTTTGCAACCAAGTTCCAGTCAATCATAGCAATAAGGATTTTTTAATAAAAGCTTTACCCTCGTAGGCTGCTTTTACTTTTATGTAACTGTAAATGTTAACATCGCGCGTGGTAGAGGTGTTACGAGAGCGATGGCGATCTTGGTCTGATTTGACGGGTGCCAGCAATGTGGCCCACACATTGCTATTCTAGAGACTATCTCAGGGCTGGTTACGGGTTTGCACGTTGCTCACCCGTACCTCGGTGTCACTTACAAAATACTGTACCTCAACTCGCATAGATAGTGGCGTCCCTGATTACTGTAAGTTGAAGTGGGACTCTACAACTATGACAAACAACACGTAAGATACGGTCATATCAAAAGCTCGGTTTATTTCACATCTCGTTACACTGCGTGCCTTGCATTGGTTAATTACGTGTGTAGCGACTTCCGGGGTATTGAACCTATTCCACCTACAGACACAACATAAAACCACACTTCCCACTCTGTAGTGTCTGGTAACACAATCCGTACAGGGTAAAGGCACTCCCAGCCACTAGGGTGTACTGCAAGGGTTTACCCAGGGATGGGATACAGAGGTCTGACCGCTCAGCTAGGTAGCTGAACATATTGCATACTGGGTAGCCCTAAGCTGGAACACAGATCTGGTGTAGGCGGGACAGATGGATGATCACGTGGATACAGAAAACCCCAATTTGCGGAATTTGACGTACCCAGATCCCTGAAAAAGTACATATAACCCTAGCAATATTTATGGAGCACGATAATAACGAACAAATCACTTGAACTGAGGATGGCGCCGATGCGCATCGATTTGTGCGGCGACCACGTGGCGTGAACAACGCTCATAAAACACTGCAATCAATTACACTAAGGCATATAGACTGTTTGTTGTTTGCTTTGCGCTGTGACGTCGGCAGAGAGGGGAAATGGCGATGCAGCAGAGGAAGGGAATTTAGCAGTGTAGCTGGATAATGTTAGAGAAGCTTCTGGTCGTTTAAGCTCCAATCACCGATGTGCAACATTGTTTTCCAACTGATTTTCCTTTACATTGTGATCCCACCACCTTCTTGAGAAAGTAGGGGAGTGAGAGAATGACTATATATGATGGGTTCGGTAGACAGGCTTGGGGAATGATCCTGCTAGTTTAAGTATTGGTAGGCCATAATGTATATGATGTCAGGTGTTGTAGGTTGCGTAATCATGTCTATTTGAATTTAAAAGTTATTTAATTGTAATTTCTCTTGGAGTTTCCTAGTTATGCCTTTTGAGTTGCGGTAGGAAGTTTTAAGTTTCTTATGTAGGGTTTGCTGCGCCTGTATCCAGTTTTGAATATGTTTGCAAGGGAATTAACTTGAACATTATCATGTTTGTAAGGTAATTAACCTAAAAATTATTAATCATAAAGATCATAAAGGTGATGCTTTTCCCAAAGTTCGTCAATTGTAGGTAGCTCAATGTTTGTGAGCTCTTAAAATTTGTAACAGACTGAAAATTATTTTGTTATGATTATTGATTAAGATTGTGTAAAATATTTATTGGGCTTTGCTGGAACCTGTTACAAAATAGATGAAAACTTGTTCCCATTATCAAGACTATTGTTTTACATGGTCGCTAGAAATATACCTTTAAGGGGCCATCGTGACGATGGCAGCTTGTTTGATAGTGGTGACGATACTTATATAACAATGGAAATTTACATGCATTGCTACGTTTTAGGATTGATAATTGGGATTCTGTACTTGAAGAACATGTTCACTCCAGTATAGCAAATACTACTTACATCAGCAAAACATCAACAAATGAGTTGATAAGTTGCTGTGGAGACAAAATTATTTCCAATATCAGGAAGAGAGTAGCCTGCACGAAATACTACAGTGTCATTTTTTATGAAACCAGCGATGTTTCACGTAACTCACAGCTGAGTTTATCATTACTGTAGCCTATGTCTTTGAGAATACTGTTAGGGAGGACCTTGTCAGGTTTATAGACATTCACGATGCTAATTATTTGAAAAATGAAGGCTCTGAACCAGTTATCTCAGGAGTCATTTTGGGTCAAACTGTCCTGAAATTTTTAGAAAATTTGGGACTTGTCATTAAGAATTGTGTAGGCATAGGCTGTGATGGGTGTAGTGTGAACATTTCTGACGTTTGTGGTGCAGTAAAAGAAATTCAGAAGAAAGCAGTAAACAGTTGTCTTTGTCCATGTAACAATCATTCTTTAAACTTGGTGATTTCAAAATCATGCAAAGTTCAAGCTGTCAGGAATGCTATTGGGATGTTACAAGAGGTTGCAGCCTTTTTCAATGCTTCGAGTAAATGTAACTTTGTTCTCAAGAATGTCCTGGGCCATCAATTACTTATCATGTGTGAAACAAGGTGGGTAGCGAGGCATGACTCAGTTTTACAGTTTCAAGAAGATTTGCCTTATGTTGCCAGGGCACTTGCTAAGACATCTAAATGGAGCGATCGAAAATCAGCAGAAAAAACCCACTGCTTGAGGTAGCGAGTAGCAGGCAACCTTGCTCAGCGGGCGCAGGACACAGAGTGCCGAAGCACATGATGGCAGAAGGCCAAGTAGGGCAGGGGAGGGAGGCGACGAAGATAGCCGACGGGACCCGAACATTCACGAAGATTGGTGAGGCGCACTGGCCCATTAAGCGGGGCACTTCCCAAACACAGGGGCACAGACGATAAAGTCGAAGTTCCACTGGGCGCTATAGTCATTCACAAGGCATTGTACAATAAACTGAGGCCGATTTAAAAGTCCATACACAAGAAATCTTCAGTGGCTCTTGCAAGGCCGTGCTGTCCCAGCACAATATCTTGAAGCATTCTCAGTCAGCTCTTGAAGCTTACGAAAAGTGTGATGCAATGACTTATCCACTTATGAAGCCACTTTTCCACTTATGAAGCCACTTTTCCACTTATGAAGCAACTTTTCCACTTATGAAGCCACTTTTCCACATTTTGGCGATCCTTCCAAGCGTAGTTTTTCAACACTAAGGGGGCTGAAGACTTAGATGTGATCAAGAATGACGAAGGAACGTTTGACGGGGCTCGCCCTGCTACATGTGCACAGTGTGACGACATCAACATTGAAGATGTCATCAACAGATTTGCAAGTGTGAGAAGTAGGTGGACAGAGTTTGTGCTTTAAAAAACTTTAGACAATGTTTTAACCACCCTTGAACTGATTTCTGAAATGATATTCAAACATTCTGCTTTTTGTGTTATATTAAAATATTCAGCATTTTGTGCTATATTCATATAGTTCTGTTGAAAATATGTAATTTGAATTGGACAATGTTCTAGTAGATCTAATAACTAATGCTCTGTACAAAAGTACTCAATTTTCTTAGCTATTTAGACCAATCAGTGATGACTATACAATTTTTTTAGTGTTTAGTTTTCTTGTGGGATATGTAAATAAGATTCATTATTCGCTCGGGTATATTTTTAATTATGTGTAAACACAACTTTGTTTACAAAATTTATGTTTTAACATTAACAGAGAATTTAGATTTTGTTTCAGAAATTTTGAATTAATTGAAAACTATCCTACTAAGTACATTTGTGAAAATTACCAGTGCCTCTCCCTGAAGCTGATCCTAGATCCGCCCCTGCGCACGGGGCAACATAGTCTTAAATTGCGACTGGTCCAGTCTGGGCTTGAATGACAGGCCAGGCTGGTGTTTGACATCACACACAGTTATAGTGTCGGGGTCGTCGTCTTCATCCAGAGTAACTGGCAGAGGGGGAAAGTAGACTTCGTCAACAACAAAGTGGGCTCGATGGAAACAATTGTGTCCGGCCTTGGACCTAATATGGTTCCAAGCTGGTTTAATTTCTTGCATTGCTGTATACACGTTTCACTTCTTCAACTTCCGCCCCAGATCCAGATCCCTTGCTACAACTGCTGTCCGCCGATTTGCACAGTAATCGTATGATACCCCGATCCAGAGGCTGCAGGACGCTGGTGGTATTGGCTGGTAAAAACACCAGTTTGATGTTTGCAAGGCTATGGATGTACGGATGAGTTGGACAGCTGTCAACGAAGAATACTATTTTTCTGTTCCTACAATCCATGCAGGAGTCAAACGGACGGATACAGCTGGAAATTATTGCTGAGGTTATCCGTTCCTTTTTGTCGGTATCTTATTAGCATGGCAACGTCGTGTGGCCTTGAAGGCCCGAGTGTTCTTATACCTGCCTATCACGAGAGAAGTAAGTTTGTAACTTCCGTCCATGTTTGTGCACAGGAGAACAGTTGAGTGTTCTTTACTCTTATTCTCGCCCTTACATGCAACACCCTTTATTGCAATGATACGATCTGGTAGCAGGTTGTAGAACATCGCTGCACGTCAGCATATTTATGTTGCATGGCTTTTGCCGCCTAATAATGCTTCGCAATGCAGGTTGCAGTTTCTCAACAGAATCTTCTGTTCTTGATTCACTTCGACCACATATCTTATGGCCACTGATCTTGAGACGGTTCTTGAATTTCTCCATCCATCCTTGTGAAGCTTTGAAATCTAGTCCCATTTTCGAAGCGGACATGTCGGTCTTTTGCTGGGCCATTGGACCGTTAACTGGCACACCTTGTGTTCTCTGCTGAGAAAACCAATCATAAACTACCTTCTCCAATTCAAAACTTGTCTACTGTTTCAGGTTCTTCGCCTTAACATTGCACCCCTTTTTCTCGACAGCGTTGACAATTGTTTCCTTATCCTTGAAAATTGTGAAGAGGTAGATATCAGGATGTCATGCTGTCGTGCTACCTCTACTTTCCAAATCTTCCTCTCTTCCACTTCCTGTATAATGTCATACTTCTGCAGAAGTGTTAAGAATTTTCTCTTAACTCATCTTCTTGAATCAGAAGTCATCCGAAGTCGTAGCCAATGAACAGGATCGGATTGTCAACAAATTTAAACACTAAACTGAAAACCAAAAGTGTAAAAAAATTGTAATTATCTTTGAAATTGTAAGCCAACAAAATTGCATATATAGTCAATAATAAATCTTGTCAGTTCCAAATGCACTCTAGTTTGCAACATTTGAAGAAATAGGACTGAAAATATACTTGAACATTTCCAATGTTATTTAATAGTCTGCACATTTTCTTTAAAAACTCTGAAATGTCCGTAGGACGACGCTACAAACAGAGACATCCCTACAGTTGCCAACACTTGTTGATATCACAGTGTCCCTTCTTTCCTTGGTTGTATATTTAGGTTACTGTTTTGAGTACGTTATTGTCTGCTACCATAGTTATAATATATAAATTATTAAAATGTGTGTTGGCAAGGAAGATCGACACAACATAGGTATAATTAAGGCTAATGCCTATTTCTGCTCATGTATAGCTAACAGTACAAAGTAAATTTTAATTCCCAGAGGAAGAGCTGTTAAATAAAAACATTAATATGAGGCAGAGTGAAAGTAACAATTTATTATTATATAAAATATTAGGCAATTGGAGTACACAAAGACAGATATTGTAAACAGGACCATGCAAACCCTTTTTAATATTATTTTCTGTGGGTACCCATAACAGATAAGTTTTATTAATTTGAAAACATATTGTAAGATAAATAAAAAAATTAATGATTCATTTTAATTTAAAATTGGTGCTTAAAAGATTGTCCTGGATGACAAATAGTGGTGCGTAACACAGTTAAAATTTATGCAGGGACGTAAAACTTAGCTGAAATGTAGCGGCGAGTAGGTGTCCAGAGAAAGGACATGTTGAATGTGTATGTAAGATGTTCGGCGTGTACTTCCAGTGGAAAGTTAGTCATCTCCAACACTCTTGTGCAACATCACTTCCCTGTAAAAATACCCAGCGTCCTTCACTCATTGTCCTCCTCTGCTGAGGCGCCAGCCTGTCTGGCCACTAATCCCCATACCTTAGCGTCTCTGAGTGCAAATTAAACACCTTGAAATAAATGGCATTACCATGATTTTACACAAAAAGGTTACTTAAATAATTTCTATAAAATCACATGCTGATACAAATGAGCCCAAATACTATTAGTTTATTATAAAATTAAATACTTATGTGGAACTTAGTACTCGCTTAGACCTAAGATTTTTGTTACACATAGAATAACTTCAATAGTGTTACATGGAAATATAATTACGCATCTTACTATTCTTTTACTCTGGCACCCCGACAGTAGTTGTGTTAAGTTACCAATAGTGAAATTGACTCATGGCTCACCATTATTAATCACACTTAATATTTAATTAGTTTTAGCATCAATGCTGGTTTAGTACGCTTTACATACTTATTTTTCAACCAAGACATACAAGTAGTTAGAACATAGGAAATACACATGGATATCGTCGTTTAAAGACAGTGAATTAGGAATTACATCAGACAAAGGATCATTATTTTAGATTTTAGCCAGGGTGACAAAATCACATCGCCACAATCTTGCACATAAACATGCCTAGGCCAATCGTACTCTGCTCCTGGTATGTTGAAAGTTGCAACCTCGACTTAAAATAGCAACATCAAACAAAACATAAGCATGAAAAACCAAAAATAATATATGTTGGCACACCTAGGCACATTACACCATAAAGCTGTGAAAAAATGGTAGTTTTTAGCTGGACCTGTAGTTTGCTACACATGGTATAGTTTACGTTATATATATTCCTGATCACTGAAAATTCTATTTTCCATGTTTTGCTACACATGTTTTAGCATTTAGATGTACATTTACTGTCTGTAAGTACATTACTCAAAAAATCATGTACTTTGAGGCATGAACGTTATTTTGGTAGAAAACGTGATGACTGTACTGTGTGCATGGTTTTGTCCAAGGTTCTTCAAACATGGTTCGACTTTGATATGGTAACTTTCCATTCTGTGCAAGAACAAGAGGAAGAAGATCCAGTTAGTCAAAGTGTAACTGCAGAAAAGGCGCAGGTATTTTGTGTTTATATTTACAGGTTTAATGGGCTTCCGTTGTATTGAGGGAGTTTCTTGGTGCGGTGTTTACTTAGTTTCTCTTCAGTTTTTTTTTTTTGTTGAAATATTAAACATTCATGTCAAGTACCGTAGTTAGATTATCATAATTTCTAAAGCATTATTCTGTCCGTTAAGTAAGACATAAAAAGTTTATAAGTATATTTGATTTTTAACTATAAATTCATTAAACATGTAAGTTACTTACGTTAAAGTAACAGTCAAAATTTCTCTATAGCCTTACATCTTGCTTCAACTTTGTTTTATTATGTTACTCTATTTGCATCGTCCTTCTTTTGTAACCAATTGACATTTATTTCAAATTTTTTTAACTGTTGTGTAGTTATGAGATAGTTAGTCATAGTGTTTGCTAGAATTACAGGTTACATAGTTTGTATCTTATCTGATGTCAGGCAAGTGCTCCAGCCAGCTTAATAAATCATACAGAATACAGTGAAGTGAAAGAACTACTGAAACTGAAGGAGATAATTCAGTGGGTGCATGTGAGCCCAATGTCTCCATCTCCTCTGCGACTGTACTCTGTGCAGAGCTCTGAGAACAAGTGAGTTTACTTAAATCTGGTTCAAATTTTGAAACTTAGAAAATCTTACTTTGTTAGCTAATGTGTTTTTACCTTCCACTCGTTAAGATAAGGTCATCGGGATACGCGAATATGGGGGCCAAGCAGGTGTTGATCTTTCTTATATGTGACTACTAATGCACCTTGTCTATATGCTGTGTTCTTTACTGATGGCCAGGGTTTGTGTATGTATCAGGTGCAGCTGTCGTGTGTTGGTACTTGCGTACATGTCTATGTTACTTGTACTACTTTTAAACCAAGGGGTTAACCTTCATAAACTATTAATGTTTAATGGAGGTTCTTTATTACGATTACTTTCACATCATTATCCCCCCCCTCCTCATACTGGTATTATGTTCCAGCGTGTACTGCGGCTGTGTGTCAGGTTCAATGGAGCAGTGTGCTGTGGGATTCGAGAGTGAGGTTCGGCTTTGGAACATTGTCCCAAAGCACTTGTGTGTGCCATACTCTTCACCAGTACGCCTCGCATGTGACTCAATGCAGCCGGAGCCAGTCGTAGAGCTGTAAGTATTCTACATATCACCATATTGAATGAGATTAAAATTCAGTCTTTATTCAGGTTGGCCAAGTTTTTGCTACTACTGTATTTTCCAATACATAATGTGAGAATTTTATGCTAATTTCAGTGGTCATGAACAAACGGGAAAAAGTGGTCTGTGTGCCATTTTTGCTCTAGGCAGTTAATACTGTAGCTGGTCACTTTCCAGAAGAATTACAATTTGGCGGGGGGGGGGAGGGTAGTATGTTAATGTGAGGGAGACATATCTATTTTTAGAATGGCCGACCCAGTGTTTTTACGCCCAGACAAGTGCCACTCTACCATTCTTATCCTGGTTTGAACACACTGCAATTCAATTGTAATGGGTTTAAAACACAACTGTTTATAATAAAATATTTTCTACACGTTTTACAAATTTTTGATTAAAATTGCAAGTGCTATTAGCAATTATAAACAAAGATGAACAAAAACACGTCAAGAGCTCAATGTTGCCAACGTGGATACAGCAATCAAAAGTGTAAGGGACAATTGATAGCGCTAGCAGCGGTAGTTCTCTTGTAGCCATATTGTATTTATTGTGCCGTGATTGCAAGCATTACACGCCATCATGATCTTTGTTCTATTGGCTCTGCACGAGTTCACCGACTTGGGTGTGGATGTGTTTCTTCTCTGTTCTATTTCCAAACAAGTTTAGTGGTCCTTTCTTCAATATGTGTGTTTATATTATCATCGGGCTGTGAAAAATTTAAACTGCAGTAAAAATAAGGTTTTGGTGATATGACATGATGGAAAATTTAACATTACACTAAATGACAATCAAACTAGGCCTGTAGAAAAAAAATTATAACGCATTTGGAGCGCACTGTAGGCGATATTCGTAATGAAAATAAATAGGAAAACGTTGAACTAGGAGTAACACACTCCTTGCCTGAATTGTATTATTACGGCCAGCGACTTGTGAATGCAGTGATAACCTAGAAGTGTGTGGTTAAATGAGACCTGTGGTGTCTCGTCCGACGTCTGTGACTCTTCTCCGTCCCGCTTCGACGTGTTCGGCTCCGCTCGTGTCCTCCCTTCCCTTGCCCCTCCCCCTACTTCCTCGACCTCAGCTCTGCCGGCCGCTCTGGGCGACGAGCCAGTCAGTCTCTTCCCGGTCCCCCTCGCGGGCAGTTGTGACAGTCCGCGACCCTGTAGGCACGTCCTCGACGTACGTTTGGTAAGTTTTTAGTTTTTCTTTAATTTTCGGTTTCATCTTTCTGCTTTATTTTTTGTTCCTCCCTTTCGTTTCGGTCGTATGTGTTCTTGGACGTGCTTTCGCGGCCGCGGGCTGGCTACAGCTGGGGCCTCGTTTAAG
>PNEQ01094720.1:11615-28309 GCA_003012365.1 Medauroidea extradentata
GAGATCTTAAATATAAATTGATTGAAATCTCCCTCCTGGCTTGTTTCCGTGTAGCTAGCGTATTTCCTCGTCCCAGTGTCGAGCTATAAGTGAGTTCACGAGTGTTTTTAAGGAGTGTAGGATTGCTCCTGGGTGCGTGGTTACACTCGGCGCATATTCAACGGCCTGGTGTTAGCTGTGTGCCTACGATTCACGGGTTTAACGTTTTACATGATGACACTTCGTGCAGCCTTAAAATACTTTACATCTGACTTTCAAACTACAAGCACCCCATTCCTTTTTGTGCATACATACACACTCTCACATTACCCCCCCCCCCCCTTTCCATCCCCCATGCCATGCGTGAGCACACAGTGCTGCTTTTTCGTGCTGTCATTCGGCAGTGCGTAGCTGAGTAAGATAGATGTTAGATATTTTTCTGTTTTACAGTACATCCCTGTTCATTAACACGACCACACGCTGGAGGGGAGAGGGGTAGGGGATTATGGTGATACAGTTGGACAGACTGATTGAGAGGACAGAAAGGCTCTAAAAGTAACTAGTGATATTCTGCTGTTGCTTGCTCATGAGGACATAGGAGCGCAAACGTAGAGCTCTCATTCGAACTCCCACGGACTCTACTAAATAGCAAAAGAGCTCAGCAGCTGTGCATTAAACTTGGGGAAAGAAAGTCTTGTTTTGAGCTATCTCCTGCCAGCTTCTGGCTAAGCCACTGAGGAGACAAGGCTTGGGGAAAAATTACCCAGATTTAGGTTCAAAAAATATAAGTGACATGCGCCCAATCAAGCACAGAGCACACGAATGCAGCAGGGCCGAGCAGAGTATATTGTGCCTAATGCTGTTGTCAAACTGAAAGTTAAGTATCCATAGCTGGAATAGCTTCGGAGTCTCTATATACGAAATAGCATATAAGCCTAGAGAACGTGATGGCTTTCTCGTACACAGCAGGGCACAAATAAACATATGTCCATGCCATTGCAACAGACCAGGAATCAAATCTACAGTCAGCATCAAAGCCAATACATTCGCAGACACAACAGGAAAATGGTTTTCCTGTAATGCATACGTAATGGCCTGCAGTAGTGTATTTACATGTAATCGCGGAAAAGATACAATGCGAAATCAGTGCACTTTATGAAACAACTTACAATATCTAGACTAATTATTGAACCAGTATTTTAGCATCAATAATATAACCTACAGATTTATAACTACCTAAACTGTTTAACATAAAATTTAAGCTGATGACAATTATGATAGCCTAACAAATATATGGTTTAACACACATTTCTTATTTAACATCACATTTTAATTTCATTTAACAAACCTCTCCGTTAATATTCACATTATATTTTTGTACTACGGTAATCACTTATAGGTCCAAAAATAGGATGGATTAGGCCAGGAGGGAGAGGGTTCATGTACTGGACGTTAGTCTTAATGGGCCACAGACCCTGGCAGTTTGAGTTACTACTGCATATTTAAAAATTATGAACAAATTGGTGGGGGGCAGCAAAAAATCCCTGTCCTCCCCCCTCCCCATGATTAGACAGTCTGTAGATCCAGTCCTGTTATCACTTTACGAAACTAATTCTTTTCACTTACAGAGTCCTTTTTGGCGTAACATCAGAACACTTACCGTACCATTTATATATGTTGCAAACTGTAAAATAGATTTTAAGTATCTGTTATACTAATATACACAAACATTACTGTATTAGGAAAATACGTGTTAAAAAGTACGTTTATATGTTTATAAATATTAACACTGGCAACAACGTGGTATTTATTTAAATCAACATTCCGTGCTTTTACACAATACTGTAGCATAAAAACGTGAACTATAGCACTGTGCATTTCATGTAATAGACAAAATGGTGACAATAGTTATAGGCTATTCATAACTTGGCTAAACAGTCTTAAATACACTGTTCTTTTAGGCGTAATTATACTAAACTTGTTTATGAAACATAATTCTGATGTAGGTGAAGCTTTTTCAAGCATCTGGTGTTACATGGCAACTGTGTGACGTGTAAACAAACATTGAGTTTTTCCACAATAGCAATAAATTATAATGTGTAATTTTAGACTTGGTACATAATGTAGGTTCACGTATGCAAATGTTAACATTCACAAACATGTGATACTGTATGAAGCATTTATAGTAAATTTTTGGCGTGATACATATTTGGATAAGTGTCTATGAGATACCATGAAGGCATTGGATGAAGGAATTTAAACAAATATTAGGTTAGTTTTACACAATAACATGAATTTTCATCTATCGTGCGAGCGGTGTAATATGATAGAGTGGTGGCAGAGCTAAAGGACCTTGGCGTGCACTGCGCAGCTCACATTACCCTGTGCGACGCCATGGCAGCCAACTGCACGTCTATCTCAAGTTTCGTAAAGACTCGGATAACAGTTATGTGAAGGCCTAGGATTTTTTTGTGCGTACACTCTTTTCCTGGGTATTATCAGTTTCTCTGTTACTTTTTATATAAATTCCTTACTTTTATAGAACTTCACTTTTAATACAATCATTGTACAGTACTAAGAAAATAATGAAAAACTGTACACACACGCACAGCTGAATAACAGCAATATATAAATATTTGAACCTCAATTGTACTGATTAAGTATTCTGTTTGTCCATAAATGTTACTAGACATGGCACGAAAAAATACTCATAATTAGTGATGATGCCACAAAAATTCAACCGATAGGCAGCAGTGAACTACACCGCGACTTACCGGACTATTGTCTTTCACGTAACTGCTCTTCTGCTTCCAGTGCAGTATTGCCAACTTTAGCACCTAGTTGACAGTTGACTAGGTGCCCAGGTTTCTACATGGGAAATGCAAAACACTGAGGTCCAAAGCCAGAAAACTAATACACACAAGTCTGTAGAAGGTGTAGCCTGTCTCATAGGTGGGTGTATGTAGCTACTACTGTCATTCCTCCTTATTCCTTGCAGCTACCTTCTATTAACGACAGCAGCTGATTACGGCGAGCAACGACTATGACAAGTCCTCCAGAAATTACAAATTATTTCTCTTTGATTTTACGTGCCTGGATAGCGTGAGGTACAGTAGAACTCTGTTTTAATGTTTCTCAAGGGACCAAAAAAATCTGTACATTATAAATGGGAAAACATTATAACAGGGTAATTTCCTATTACAAATCAGTTTTAGGGACCAATTGAAGGCAACATTATAACCAGGAAAACGTTATAAGTGGGAACATTATAAGAGGGTTCTACGGTATTTTGAACGGTGATCACATAGAGAGAAGACATTAAGTAAACAACATCGTGTAAAGGAAAAAGTGTTTGTTTTTTTATTATTAATGGTTCACCTGTTGTACATAGAACAATCGTTTCTAAACCACTTAAATTTACTCCAGTAACCTTTTCAGCTTAAAAACGTAAACATTAATAGGTGATATCAGTGCTTGAATTGACATAATCTAGAGTGTTCGTCCAGGTTTTTCGGCAGCCATGAAATGCTTGGGTTTGCTCAACCAGCAACGAAGAAACTACAGAATACACATTGCTAAATTCCCGACGGTGTAGTGAAAACCGTAATATCCATTTATGCACCCATTTAGTGCACCTACCTACTTGGATATACTAACTAGTAAACAACATGTAAGAACAAATGAGAACATCGCCGGCAATACGGCCCACTTTACTCGTGAATCCTCCCTCTAGGCTTCACAGCCCCTCTACCACATCTCACACGTCCTCGTCCTCCCGCCATGACGCCCCAACTAATCCAAACACTCAGCCGGCCATCTTTCCGCGACCGCGCCCAAGCTTCGATGTACCGCCACTAACACTTAGTCGGCCATCTCCAGGCGACCGTCAACGAGCTCCGATGTACGACGATAAACTGCTCCCGGGTGAACTTTCTGACTTACTCGGGCGAGTGGCGGAGTGATACAACGGGACCCAAGTTGTTTGAAAAGCTAGTCAACTGACATTTATAACGTAAAAATTATATGTAACATAGTTATTGACAAATTTGCAAAGCATCTTGTTCCGCCCTACCAGCTAAATATTCAATAGTTTATTAATTAGGGATGTGCAGCGTCATCAACCTGCCGTGGATCACCACCATTTCGGAGTTTTGTTGCACACGGCCCTACCACCCACATTGATCGAGTAACGACATGCTGCCTTCGTCGGAACGCAGCACGCCCCTGTACGTGCCTCCAAGCATGTGAACTCTGACCTGCCTGCCAGATAAAACCACTTCCAGGAGAAACAAGCTAAGAGGCTACTTGAAATTTTAAAAATCCAAACAAGGCAAAATATAAGAAAAAGTTACTTAGAAAAGTTTCTTGAAATTAGATTAGCTTTAAAACGATTCCAAACACAACATAAATAATATAAAATTGACGTGTAAAATTTAATACTTTTATCTTGCTTTAACAGTCAAACTTTAAATTTTTTGCATAAAATTTTGATGTTGATTTCTTTACTAGCATCCCCAATTAATATGTTGGATCCCGCCATATACATCATTATGCCTGGTTAAGTTGGCCTACGTAAATGATTATAAACAACAAAATATTAATATAAAAGAAATTCAAATTACTCTGTGATAAGAGGCCAAGTAAGTGCTACGTGCCAGCGCACGTCCCAAAGGGTACCTTTACGTAAAACTGCAAATTTGGCCAACATGTAGGCTGTATACAAAAATACTGTCCGAACACTCCGCTCACCAGGAATGCTTAAGTTTCAACGTACAGTACAGCCCTGATTTAACGAAATGCCATGGGACCAGAACATGTTTACTCTAAATCAATGTTTCGTTAAATCTGACTTCACACCCTCTCCCATCAACAAAATCAATGGTTAATTCCTTGGCATGTTTCGTCGGAATTAAGGTAATTTTTAAAAAAGTATATTGGCTCAAAACAATAACAAAACACATTTACTGTTAACAGGTAAGCCACAGCCGTGAAAAGAAAAAAAATCAGCGAAAAACCTTTAAAAACATTTAGAGCAACGCTCGGCGAGCGTGCACATGGCGAGTTAGGCCATCCTTGCGTGCGCCATCAACACGTGAGACGTGATGACTAACACCGCCGAGCCGTCAATCTTTTCGTCTATCTCCCGCCAGTCCCACCAACAAAATTAAGGAAATTCCCACGAAAAAATTGTAAAAAAATTAAACTGCAAGGAAAACTGTAATAAAAGTTTGCGAGACAACGGTACAGTAATAATTAAATACGCGCGGTGGCTGCCATTATGGCTTGTATGTAGCCGCGCTCGTAAAACAAACTCGTTGGTTTCCTAGGTAAAAATACTTTGCACTTGAGGTTTTTTTTAGCATTGGAGAAACAAATTATTTACATTTACAGTAATAAATTAGTTGTAAAAAGTTTGCATAAATAACATTACGTAAATTTTTATAAACTTGCTTATTTTATCACGAGACACAATAATCACGCTGCACACCACTGCATTCTATTGGTAATAGAATTAATCAAGAGAGCAGGCTGCCGTGCAGCGCATTCTAACGGTGACGCGAAGCACTATCTATGAATTGGTTCTTGCGCTGTCCACCGCCGCGTTGTGGAGACTGGGTACCTAGATGCTTGTTCCCTCGCCAGCCACCAGGATGAGGATCTAGGCACGTGCTTGTGCAACATAGCGGCGCTTACTCGGCCGCGCCTGCGTGTGCGTATCTCAAAATCATTCCTGCGGCCAAAGTTTTCAACAAATTTTTTTTTTGTTTCTCGACGGATGGTTTAAGCTTTTCTACTGAGAAATAAGAATATACTGCGGTCGGTGCTAGTATTTTTAAAGGACTTAAATTACAATTAATATTCCATTTTATCAAAGTCACTTAGTTATTTAATACATTTATATATATATATATATATATATATATATATATATATATATATATATATATATATATATATATATATATATATATATATATATATATATATATATATATATATATATATATATAAAATATATGCATGTGTGTATATATATATATATTTTTTTTTTTTTGAAGGTTCCTGAAAATCCTTTCGTTAAATCACTGTTTTCGTTATTCCCAAGTTCGTTAAATTGGGGCTCTACTGTAATTAACACTGTTTAGGTAGTGGGCACAGTTTCACTATCAGGCATTTGAAAGTTCCGTTAGCGGTGTGCACTGTAGCTACTCATGCAATGTCATCACCTCCTGGATGTAATTCTTCCACATGTGCAAGACTCCACTGTAGTGGAGGTGGTCTTGTCGTTTCAATTCCATTGAACATTCTGAAGATGACATTTCTGTGAATGTAGCAAACCAAATTATTTTGATAAAAAATTATGAAGACAGAGTAATCAACAACATTTTGTATGTTAAAAAATTAAGTCAGTTATATTTGATTTATATATGTTTAATGGACTCTCAACTGTTCAGGCGATTGTTTATAATTCTGGTGTTTACATTGCTATTAACATTCCCTTAGCCAGTAAGGATAGTTTGTTTGAGAAATATCACACTATTTCTTTCCCCTTTCTGGCTCCCAACTTGAACAGGTATGTAACTTTCATTGTCAAAGAATTTTTATTCTAAGTTTGGATCGAAAACATTTTGCTACAGTTGATCGTAATTCATCGTCTGATTGCAAACTCATGGTATCACCTTGTGTCCTGTTTCCTTTCCTCTTTTTGATACACATATTGATAATTGTGAATTTAATCTTTTCTCTGGAAAACCATGTTTTAAATTTTGTAATAAGTCTGTGCTGAACCTTAACCTTCTCTTCTTATGTAAAACTTCTGCACGTTGGATCATTCCAACCAACTCCTCTATTGATGTTACTTTTTTTGTGTAGCTCTACAGCAGAATTCTGTTCTCCCTTCTTTATCAGGGAGTGTCTTAATCAACTATGCCTCATACTGTCACATCGTCAGTCCTTTCTTCAAAACCTTTGGAGGAGTTTATTCAGCTATTCACTATAACCTTTTTTTACCTGTTGGTCATGTTCCTAAATTAGTCACTAACCTAACCTCTGTACATTTTTCTACTTTTCCAAGTATATCCATGAATGATTCTCGTATCAAGGAACTTGACTCTCTTTCAATTTTTCATTCTCAGGGAACTGTCTTTCGTGATGTCCTTCGTCTCCTTCATCCTCGTCTCCCAATACCCAATGAGAACCTTTGTCTCATTGCCATAAATCTTGTGTCTTTTGAGCGGTGCTGTCTGTTTTTTCCCTGAGGGTTTTACTGGGAATAGGAGAGTACCGGTGGACACTTTTCTGTTACCTAAGTACTGTAGGAAGTGCTTTACAGCATTTAGGACAGGCAAAACTTTTTACGTCCTTAGATTCGAATAGTAGCTTTTACCAGATCCAGTTTCATGAAGAGTGTAGGATAAACACTGCCTTTAGTACACCATGGGCACAATATGAGTTTACAAGAATTCCCATGGTAAGTAATTTTGGGAGTCAAGCCTTGAGTAGAGTGGCACAGTTAATTGTACAGACAGTTTACCCAATTTACTACTCCAAGCTTCCAACCTTCTTGTAAACTTTTATGTTTTTTCTCAAAACATAAGTAGACGTGACAAGACTAATAGAAATTACACATTTCATTTAATATGTGCTTATAGCAATTAGCGATAAGGGTTACTTTCGTACATTATTGAGCAATGTAAAGGAACATTTAGTAATTTTAAGATTATTGTATTCAATCCTCGAACACAGGTTACAATCCCTTTACAATGCCTGACAAAATTACATGCCACAAGGCACCGAATTACTTACAATTCTTTACGTTTGAAATCTTTCTCTAAACAATTTCATAACCTGAAGTCCACAGACCACTCACTCCTTTTCTCATGTTCCCATTCCTCCAGTCAAACCAAATAATTCACGGTGCAATTACATTTTCCTGACCAATTCGATAAGGAAATTCAAATTCTTCTGCAGCTTACTGATGGAGGGCTTTCTTCCCTTCTCCAAAAGGAACAAGGCTAAAAAAAAGCCTTAAATGAACTGCCCTTTCCTAAGTCCTCAAATTAAACCCAGGAAAACTGCGAGCTTCACACTTTCTGCAACACCATTTCATAAGTCGTCATCAGCCGACGAAATCTCTAAAATCCAAAAACTGCCACTCCCGCGATAACTTCACACACCAAATGTAGTTTCTCGCTCTCGGCGATAGCAAAAACTTTTCAGCTACCATCGCTACACAGATTATATCCTCCTCTACCCTAGCATCGGCGACCGAGGCTTTCACTAACACTCCATAGAAACGAAAACAAGCCCTAATTTCCTCAACTCCTACTCCCAGTAAAACACTCAGAGAAAAAACAGAGAGCACCGCTCAGTTTTACCATATTATGTACAGTAAAATCTCACAGATGCGACACCCCTCTGATGCGTCCTTTCCGTTTATACGACCCTATTTTGAGAAACCGTGAAAAATTTGAGTCTTAAAAAGTTGAAAATTTGAGTAAAATCGGTTGAAAAATGTGTCTTTTATACTTTGTTGGCACTATGTGTCACATTTATCTTGGCGAGGGTTGTACTGCAAGCAGGCAGGCATACGATGGCTAAAAATAGATGATACAGGGTGTCTACTAGGTCACTAAAGTCACAAAATTCCAAAAAAAGTCACGATTTGTGAAAAAGGTCACGAAAGTCCCACAATAGTCACTAATTTGAAGTATATTTTGGTATAAGTCACGAAAATTATTTCTGGGTGTTTGATTCTCGTCGAATCATTTGTCAAACGTGCATGTTTACACTACTAGTATTTCTCGTGCACTGTGCAAGTAAAATAAATAATTAGTTTGTATATTAGTTATCATAGTAATCTTCATAAAGACAACTTAAACGTAGGTATACGTTGATTACACATTTTAAAATTGGACATGCTTCGCGCTATCAGCAGGTGGAGGAAACATAATGAAAATTGACGGCCGTGTTGCACTTGTTCAAAAATTTTTAATTAATTCTGTTTGAACAATTTTTCAAGAAAAAGTCACTAAATTGTACTTTAACAATCTGGTAGACACCCTGAGATACCACCCCCTCCCTCGACTGTCCGCTAGCCAATACCGGTAAACTACCGCACCACCCGATAGCATCTGCGCGTGCATCTATTGCCATCCAGATCCTGTGCCTTTGTCTTGCAACTCGTTAATGCGATCTTGCTCACTTGTGGATACAGTACTCTCGCCTTGTTGATTCGAATTTCTATTGGTTCTTATTAGTTACAGTATTTTTTAACGACTTATTAAGCTTTGTTTCTTGGATGCCGATTTGGTTACAATGCTGGTTTGATTTTGTGAATATTTGTTGACAACGCACACATTTTATTTTTGGATTTCGATTTGGTAACATTGTTGGCTTGATTCTATGAACGATCATTGATGACACGCGCAGTTTTACAGAGATTTTGATTTGGTTACGTTTTTGACCTGATTTTGCCAATTTGTTGTTGGCAATCGTGACTCGATTTTCGACTTACACGAACTCGTGAATTCGCCAAAATGAGTGAGTAAAAAGTGAGCCAGTTTGTCGCATATGAAAAAATACAAAATTATCTGGAAAGTAATTAAAAAATACAGTTTCAAAGACGAAGATAGCGCAGCAATATGGCATTACAAAGTCTACTCTCTTCACGATTCTCAAAAAGAGAGAAGAAATTCTAAATGCAGTACAGAAGGAAGGCCGCAATGTGCAATTGAAAAATTTGACGGGTGGGGCATACGATAACTTAGAGCAAGCTGTGTTGGAGTGGAAGGGTGAGCTGAAAGCTCAAAATTTGCCTGTGAGCGGACCAATGATCTTCGCAAAGGCGGACTAATTTGCATTGAAATTGGGAATAACAGACTTCAAGCGTTCAGTCGGGTGGCTGAATCATTTCATCCAGCCACAAGATCGTCGGCGAAAGTGCGTCGGTTTATCCTAAGTCGGTGAGTGAGTGGTTGCCCTTGCTCCAAAACGTCCTCAGCCGTTATCAGCCCCGAGATGTGTATAATGCAGGTAATCTGGGGATGTTTTATAATTTCTTGCCAGGTTGCACTCTTGCAGAGAAAGGGGACACATGCAAGGGTGCAAAAAGGAGCAAGGAGCCCCTCTGTACTGCAACATGGATGGCAGTGACAAAATGAGGCCCCTTATAGTAGGCAAGTTTAAAAAACGAAGAGGTCTCTAGGGGAACATCTCCCTTGTGACTGTAATTTCAATAGGAAATCATGAATGAATGCGGCAGGCAGTTTTTACGAAGTGACCTCTCAGTTTTCATGCCAAGATGGGTGTCAGGAACAGAAAAGTCGCCCTCTTCGTCGACAATTGCCCCGCACATCCTGCATTCGATAACCTTAGGAATATTGAGTTGGTGTTCCTCCCAAAGAACACCACTAGCGTGCTTCAGCCTCTGGACCAGGGGACAATCCAGCAGGTGAAGCTGAAGTTGTGAGAAATACTTGCGCGGAGCATGGTGCTGAAGCTTGACATCGGGAAAGAGATGAAGAAGTGGAATGTCTTTAGGGCAATGGAAGCGATTGTGGCCAGCAGTAATCGCCAACTGTTTCCGACACGCCCACTTCGTCTCACGAGTCTATGAAGATGCTGCCGTCCATGTGCCTCTTGCTGCCGCCAACCCTGAAAACCCCTACGACCCACCCAGAGCCCCAGCCGGGCCCCTCGACGGAGCCGCAGCCTCAGACGTACACTAGGCCATGCAACGACGAAACGTGGTAGCAATTGAACCCAGACTGCACGTTTGCAGAGTTCGTGACAGCACATGACGACATTGCAGTTTGGGGCACGCTAGACGATGTCAATGACGTTTAGGGACAGAAGCCGAGCGACGAAGAGGAGGAAGCAGAAGAGCCCGAAGTTGCACCGACGACGAAAGACATCCTCAAAGCTGGGGACGTCTACGAATGCATTCCGAGGCGGCATGGTGCGAGTGACGCTGTGTGGTCCCAGTTCACACAATTGAAACAGTTTGTGGAATGTGGAAAATGCCGTCATGAAGAAAAAGCAGGCAGCAACTACGGACTTTTTTAAAAAGTAGGGCGGTGTTAGGTGTATTAGTTTTATGTTTCTGTTTAGTTTTGTTTGTTTTACGACTCGTCGGCATTAACTTTCATTAGATACTTTGACCTCACACACACACATATAAACACAGCAGCTTGATTAGGAATGTGTACAAACAAAAATATGTTAAAACATTCACTTTAGCCTGAGATATTTAATATGTCAACGAAGTACGGTAAGTGATCATGTTTAAATTAGCCTACACATCGTAGTTTATTCTTTCCACTTTTTTTAGTATTCTTTCACATGTGGCATGACCATACAAACTTTACAGTTTGATTTCATTTATTGTTTACATCCACTTCACAAGTGTCTGGTGTAATTTCTCATTAAGTAAAATGGAAGCAAAATGTAAACACGGTTACGGTGAATGATGGATGCGTACTAGCGACTGGCGGAGACGGACTGGCGAGTAGATGCGTGCGCAGCCAGTAGCTCCCTCCCCTCCCTTACTTACCCTCCTCGCATTCCATCTAGTCAGCTGGACGGACCGGAGCGATCGTTAACATGGCCCGCCAGACCACCTGCCACGCACCGCTATTGTGTCACGGAACGCAACCATTTAAACACCAGTGTAATAAAGCCTGAAAATGATCTTAAGCCTTTAATAAAAACTTATAATTCAATACTAAATCGTCTGATTTTTCTATATAAAGCCAACGAAAATGGACACGTCACACTGTGTTCAAAAAAATTTTTTTTTTGTCAAGGGGAGCTCCTATATGGCTTTCTGAGGTATGGTTTTTTACGGGAGACATCTAGCTGTAATATTAATTTTAAAAACTTTTTTTTATACCATACATGATTTGAATAAGAACTCTATTCGAACAATGGTAATTTTTTATGTATGTATTTGGGTATGGGGGGTCAAAGTTGGCCCAAAATGGCGCAAATTCTCTATTGCGACCTTTCCGTTTATAAGTCAGTTTTTCTAGGAACCGTGAGGGGTCGCATTAGCGGGATTCTACTGTATTGTCCTTTGTGTGATATTTTGGTTGAAATCCAAATTTTGTTTTACTGTTTCGAGTCAACCTTCTAATAATCCCGTTGTCCCAGAGAGATCTATTGTTATGCCTATATCTGTTGTTTCTTCTCCTTCTGCCGAAGCTTAAGAAATTTAAACGTAAATATGTATTGTGTTTAATCCTTTAATCTTAGTGTTTTTGTGTGTGGTGTGGCCTACTGTGGTGCCTGACGTCATGTACCGCCCCATGTTCATCTTTAGGGGTGGGAGTGTGTGCCGTTTGTTGGCACATGCTCATTGTTTGTTTATTTTTTGTTTTGTTGAGTTCATCAATTCGTAGTGGTAACTAGATATATATATATTTTTTTTGGCAAAGTTACTCCACCCCAGCACTGTTTGTTTCTTTAATCTTCTGTGAAATTGTAATAGCAGTAAACTGCTTATTCTTAATAGATAAAATGAAGTGTCCTGACACACTCACTCACTCATCAACGCACAGCTCAAACCGCTGGACCCAGAACCATGAAATTTTGAGGGAAGCTTCCACTTGCCCCGTAGGCACCTACTAAAAGAGGATTTTTCGAAATTTGATAATTAAGGTGTTGAAAAGGGGTGAAATGTGTTTTAACGGAATCATTGATATCTCATTAACCGGGAATGCTGTCATAAATTTTTTCATGTCATAATATTGCCCAAAGAAATGCATATTCGCAAATTTTTCGATATTGTGAAATTTGAAAATTAAGTGGGTGAAAAGCCATAAAATGTGTTTTACATTAATCTATGATTTCTCCTTAACTATTTCAGATAGTGAGGTGATTTTATTTGTAAATGATGCTTAAGTAAATATCTAAAAAGTATTTTTACAATTTTTCGAAATTCGTTCTTGAAAGCTCTTAAAAAAATAAAATGTCTTTTTTAATTACTCTCACTTATCTCCTAAAACCAGTGGAAATATTGAAATGGTTTTTGCTTTAAAATAAATCTTATGTAAATATCCAAAATAGTAATTTAAGGATTTTTCGAAATTCGTCCTTGAAAGCTGTTAAAAAATTAAACGTGATTTCAAATAATCATCTGTACCGCTTATAGCCGTTGAGATATCGAGATGATTTTTTGATAAGAATGAAGCTTATATAAATATCTACAAATCAAATTCAGGTTTTTGTGAAATTCGAAAATTAAGTAAGTGAAAAGGAGTAAAATGTTATTATGTTAGGATGTATTGTTTGATACTGTCTAAATACTATTTTTAATGTAATACTATTTTGGTAACATAAAGTAGCTACGACTCTATGCCGGCCTATAAGCTCTAGGCATTTCTTTATCTCGACCTTGTTTCTTACACATCGTGGCGTGAACATCAGCCGAACATCTAGTGTTTTTTATCCTTTTGTAATGTCATTTTCCGACAAGTTTTCCACCTAGGCGGTTCTCGCCATGCGGTTTCATCACTTTGCTACGTAGGAGGAAAGGAAGCTTATCCAGTATTTGAGGGATTTGGATTGTCTAGATCTTCCGATGTAGAAGTAACATTATTTCTACTCGTCCCTTTTGCTGTACCGTCATCGGTAGCCATGGGCGAGATGGAGAAGTAACATCCTTCAGCGGTGGCAAGAAATTACCAAAAAATGAAAATTGTTAAAAATGTGTAAAATTAAAGATTGAGTTCATTACTAATATTGGGGATCCCCTTGTTTAATTATTTTATTATGATTGTCTTAAGCCATATGTGCTTTTCTTATTTTATTAATGTATTGATTACATACATCAAATCCTCATTGTGCAAAGATTTTATTATTGTTCTAATCAAGGTGTTAAAAACAAAAATATTTTTCGGAATTCTCAATAATATTTTATTTACTAGACCAAACTCTTTTCATAAAATTCAATATTCAAAGGCTCTTATGCTCTTAAATTCAAATTAATTTTTGTATGGTCTCAAATTATTTTTTTTTTTATGTGAAGTGTTGGGGAAAGGAGGCTCGGCCCTTTCTCTGACTTCTTATAAGGAGCACCAATCAACAACTGGTGACCACGTTTGTCTTGTTTTCCCCTTTCTTTGCTTGGCTGACCTAGGAGCTGCCTTGATCGGTTTACCCTATTGGTTTACCCTTCCTGGACCTCCTAGGTTGGTTGGTAAAGTTTGGGGAAAATCCACCATGCAGTACACTCTGTATTTCCTAGTATCTTTTCGCTTGTGAGTATCGTGCCGGATGATGCCGTTGGTCAGCTGGGTTTCTCAGGGATCTCCAGTTTCCCCCGTCCTCTCATTCTGGCGTTGCTCCATACTAACTCATGTCACCCTTCACCAGCACTAAAGACATCGATGTTGAGCGCTGATCAAAATCTCTGTCACTCTCCTACTGTAGTATCTTTTTTGTATCCAGTTTTTGCAGTTTCAGATACAGTAGTCTGAAAATGCCTTTCTGTCGATGTTGCTAGGCTTCAAAATAATGCTGTACCTACTTTTCATATATTTGCGGTGTTTACTATACTGTAAATATTAATCATTATTTTGAAATGTGTTTTCTTTTCATAGGTAAACATATTTGGGACAAGTTAACTACTGTTGCAAACAAAAGTGTTTTTGTGAATGAATGTACTGCCTACAATGCATTTCGTACAAAAAATAGAAGCCCCTCTTAAATGTGACAAACTACCAATGTTGGAATTGCACAATGGGTTATAAACCACTACATTTGTGTAGCCCAGTGGCTTTATTATCAGCTTTGGTGGTAAGCCATTGCTGTGATTGCTTTGCAGGACAGATGCCCAGTTCGTGTCGCTGCGAGGCCACGGGGACAAGGTCATGGACGTACTGTTTGTGCAGGAGCCAGAGAGTTCTGAACTGCTGCTTTCTGTCTCGTACGACACAACCATGCGTGCTTGGCGGTTGGCAGATAACACCTGTGCGGCAATTTATAGGTAAAAAGTTTTCCGTTAGTTTGTAGGAACCGCAACAAATGGTAATACAAAATAATAAAAAAAAGTCTGATTTTACTACTAAAAATAAGGGGATGCTGTGTTAAAATGAAAACCAGTTGTTAAATTTTGGTGTCTGTTGGAAAGGGTGAAGAAATGTACAGTTCTGTTATATCCAGTTTAATAAATAACATTCTTGAAATGCACTGTGAAGTTTACTGGAAGTATTTTGTGTGAAATGTTGCCCATCCAAAATTAAATTTGCAAATTCTTAATGTGCAAGCAATGACAAGTTTATTTACAGTTAAGAACTCTGATTCTATAAGTTCTTGAATGTGTTGAATACAGTGAGTTTACAATGTAGTTCTTGGGACCTTTAAAAATAACTGTTACACAGTACTAAATTTTGTTTGTGAGCCTGTCTCAATTTTACAGAAATACCTTACAAAGACATTCTGCTTATGAATACCTACGTCAATTTTACAGGTGTCGGTTTTATGAAATCTATTCCAGGATCTTGTGTCATTTAATAAAATCAGGTCTATACTATGTAATTAGATTTGTGGTCATAGTCAACCGCAATAGTTTTATAGGCTTACAGCATTAACTACAAGTCAGTGAAGCAGTATTCAGGGCAAAAGGGGGCTAGTTAATTGGTTCACACGCTGCAACTCAACATACTTTGTTGCTTGCCAAGAACAACTCACGGAACAAACGGTTTACTACGTAAATTATGTTTGCCCTATCAATTTGCGAGCTCTCTAATAGGAGTATAACAAGAGTAGATGTTACAAGATAATGGTGTATAAATAGTGTGAGTGTGTTGTTGAACGATACCAGATATTACCAGTCCTGTTTGAGATGTTCCATGGGCTGGAAGACGTATCAAACACTGTACGTATAGCTAAATAGCGACATAATAAAAACATTCTAGAAAATAATTATGGAACTTGTAATAATCAAAATTACTCAGAAATTAATTTGATGAAAGAAAGCTGAACTTGAAAGTAAGAATCAAGAAAAGAAAATAAAGCTATTACTTAGATGTTATTCCCCAACACTAAATTAAAGCAATACCCTGTTACCTCCTCACAGTTCCTGCTAATACAAACATTTTAAAATTAGGGTTCTTGTAGTCAAAATTATATAATTTGTTTTGCACCATGCTAAAGCTCAAGTTTTTGCGGTAGATTTTGCGATAGCTCTGTGTCTCATAACACTGGGGAATTTGTAATCCAAAAAAGTACAGTGAACCCTCGATAACTCGGACCTCGATGTCCCGGACTTCGGATAACTCGGACAGAATTTCAAAAAACAAAATTAATTTTAATTAAATTATTTTTTGGTCAAAAATCATAAGAAAATTGTCTGCCTCATTTAAATCCATCACGTTTTATTTAAAAACAGTATGAAGCTTTAAAAGCAGTTGCTCATTGCTACGTAGCCTTTAATAATCCCACCGTAAAATATCTGGAGAGTTCCGTGTGGTTAAATGTTGCTAGCGAGGCGCGCGAGTAGAGATGCAACTCAGCAAGCGCGCAAGTAGAGATGCAACTCAGCAGGCCGACCTACCTTCTTTATCTTTCCTCCCTCTTCACGGCGCGAGCCAGACACGCACGTGCGTCATAAATAAACATTTCAGTATGATGCTAATGGATTGGAAGGTAACTCAGGGGCGTCATTTGGGACTACAGGGGGGGGGGGGCAAATGCCACCCCTGGATTTAGAA
>PNEQ01094720.1:28409-41414 GCA_003012365.1 Medauroidea extradentata
CCCCCCCCCCCCCAGAAAAACCTGAAATGACGCCCCTGTGTAACTACACGTCACAATGGCTCCTAAAGGAAAATGTATTTTGTTCTGGTATGTGCGATAAATTCAAGATTGCAAAACAATTTGTTCCGGACATTAATAAAAAAATTAAAAGCCATTGGTTTGCATTGCAATGTAGGCAAGGTGGTGAGAGGGTTTTACGGCCCTTTAACGACGTCTTACAAGCCGATGAGGATGAAGTGAGGTGAATGAACAACACAACATCCATGCCCGAGCAAGGATTCGAACCCAGGGCCTCTCGCACCGTAAACTGCCGCCTAACCCACTACGCTAGAGGCCGGCGCGATATTGGAAAAAAAAAACAGGGCTTAATAAATTATAAAAAAAGGGGAGGGGGCAGAAAAAGGCTTTTGCCCAGGGTCGCACATTCTAGAGGGCCTCGCTTTTGAAAAAGTTAAATGGTTAAAATGAATGGGCTTTTATTGAGTTCCCGTTAATGTTGATGGTATCTGTGAAATTTATTTTAAGTGTAAAGAGTGTGCAAAGACGCCACTTATCTATGATGACGCAGCCAAGGTAAGATAGTGTGAAGGGAGGCCTACAAGCGCACATTAGTACATCAACCACGGCCGTAGACTTCAATTAAACAAAAAAAAAAGGATGAAAGGTAGACAGATACGTTGCTCCTGGCCTCGTATACTAACAAAGTGGCCCTGGAAAAAAAATAATTTCTTGTAGGAAACTAGCAGCTGTCTGCAGAGACTGTGACATGCTGATGTAGAGCAATTTTTCACGTAAACACCTCGTGAGTTGCGTGTAGTCACGTGTGGTGTTTTCATTACTATTGAGACTGTACCGGTTGACCTTGACTACTTCCGCTCACGCTCTACCACCCTAGCTTATCTCACACACACGCACGCACAGACTGTCGTCAGCCAGACGAGAGAAGGGGGTGAGAAATTTTATGTGGTCGAAGGGTGCCTTGGTGCCAGCTTCTAGCACAGATTAAAAAAGATCAGCCAGAAGTAGCATAAAAAATAAATAAAAAAGAATCTGCTGGCCCAGGTTGTTTGACATTCTTTCTTTTATAGTTCTCCCGTTACAGTGATAATTTCCCACTACCCCCTCCTGTAAATTGATACGTACAAAGCAGTATATATTGCCGTTTCTTTTGCTTGTAGAAATGATAATGCACTGGTTTCCTCACGTTTCTTTTGATTGACTGATTACCCCTTCTCCCCGGACGACCCTCGATAACACGGACAAATCGTAACTCGGACAGCTTCTCCCCCCTTTTAGTCCGAGTTATCGAGGGTTCACTGTATATAGAAAAGCAATAACACTGAACATTATAAAATGGCAGTCCAAAATAGAAGTGAAAATTATAAATTTAAGTTAAAAATTTTGATTTCTCTAATTGAAACAAATAAATGTGCTAAGGCAGCTACTTGTATGCTTATTCCTGGTAACTACTTCAGGCATAAATAAAGCAATATCTCCGGGCGCAGTTTATAAATATAAAAAGGCGTCTTGCAAATTTTTGTGTCGGCGATGGCTTGAGGTTCCCTCCAAAACTAATTAAATTGTTAACAATAAAACTGCCTCTTGTTAATACGGCAAACTGTTTATAACTCATGCCCTATACAATTCACCTCTCCTTAAGTGAACTAGCATTACGATGGTTGTGGATTTTTCCCCTGACTCAAATCTTCTCGGGGAAGACGTTGTGCCCTTCTGGGCACGAATAGCCAGACTAAAGCCCTAACCAAGGTTAAGTCTGACGGACACGGGCTAATCCTAGAGTGGAGTTACACAAAACCAAAGCCTCAACACAGAATACAACAATCAAACAAAACATATCAAACTGGGAGATTCATCTTGTGGTGGTACCTGAGCCCCCAAATTTCTACATACAAATATTTTCAGACTGTCTGTTAAAACTACCACGGCATCATGTGCGGTAAAGAGAGAGCTCTCATCTCAGGGTATTTCATGGGTACGAAGGCGTGCAAGAGCACGGAAATTAAATGAATCAGTGTTCATATGAATGCTCATTTACTTCGGCGCAAATTCACTACAAGCAAACAAAAAAAAATTAAAAAAAAACACTCTCCACCAGTGGGCTTCTAATACAAATATTACAACTTAGGCCATTTGCGAGAGTTAAAAATAAAAGAGTTCCTTCAGGCCCGCGTACATCACGCCCAAACGCCTCGGTAAACTCGTACCCAAAATTACTGCGCCAATCAAATAATCACAGCGGCTTCCATCAAGCGGAGAACTGATAGAAATAAAAAAAAAAAGAAAGAACTATGAAGCTAATTCATCTTAGGCGCACGGCCCTCACCATCACGTAGTTCACCCAGCCACGTGGGCGAACCCCTTATCTCTCGAGCGCAGTCGCGACACGTCTTTCATCTCCCAGCGGGTCAAGCAGAACTGGGGAGAGCCCAGGGCACGCGCGGCTGACCAAGGGTGCCATAGCCTCCAACCCAGTGCACATATCCCTTCGGAACTCTTTTAATTACTATGCCGTACACAAGCGGCTCAGAATTCTCAATTTAAAATAAACGACTCTTGGCAAAATATACTTAATGCATAAATTTCTAGATCACGTTGAAAAGGAACATTTTGACATAAAATTATACAATATAACAAAGGCGTCACTGGCGGAGTCATACATTGCGGCCATTGCCGGAAAATTAGCAACGGGCGATTCCCAGAATTCAAGGCCCTTTGTCCAACCTCATGTACTCCTCGCCTGAGGCCATCCACAAAGATCAAACTTACACAAAACTGAAAATGTGAAATACACTCTAAGGCCTTTAAATTACATCAATAAGTTATTTAGATAAAGTTCATGAAATAGATTGCTGAACAAAATGAAACTAGTCTGAACTATCTACAACAAAATTGACTGATCAGTATCAATAAATTATTAATTATAAAAATTAAGCTAACATTAGCCCTATGTAGCCCACCGCAGTAATCATTGATTAGTTACAAATTAATTTGTTTTAAGATTGAGACAGCTTCTTGCTTCAGGATGGCATTCCATAACCTCGCAGGATTAAAGGCACAGATCTTGATGTTAGAAATTATTCATTCAGTCAATAAATAAGGAAAATATTTAATTAAGATAAAATCTGTGCGAACAAACGATGCACTTACACTCAGAAAACCGGACAGACTCATCACTTTGACCGGGCAACTTATGAAATGTGGGGCTTCACTTCACACTGCACACCAAAGTGACTGGTTGCTGCCTTAGTTAGTTGGGGGCTCTTATGTGTGGGCTGTCATTGTGGTCGGTGTTAGACTACACTGGGGTCACGCAAACTACATCAAAATTAAAAGAAAAATCAGGAAAACATGGCAGGTGAGGCCAGGTGACTTTACAAACTCTACAGAAACCGTAAGAGAATCAGATCATAACAGGTGGTTAATTAAAGCTCAAGTGCACATTGGAGGTATCAATAACTGTATACAAAATATAGCTCTCAGGATATAAAACAAATTGCGGGCTCCACGGCCTTAACCCAGACTAGGTAAATTATTTAAATTTAGTTAATAAATATAGTACATATTCAGAAAAAATGCAAAATGCCTCGACTCCATTCCACTCTCCACATCGACGCCCGAACTGCGCATGAATTTACAAAGATAGAAGAAGCAGTAAAACGGAAACAGCAGAAACGAGAAAGTTACAAGTTTAAACCGAACAAGAGATGAACCTACGAATCCGTTAATCATCATACAAAGCACTAACGCAAAATATCACTTGCCAAGGCTTGCCGGCGGAGCGTAGAGGTAGAGAATGGAGAGGCAGAACCTAGCTGGTCGGGAGCCGAACGAAGAGTGGTAGAACACACGACGGCAGGAGGCCAGGCAGCGGTGTGAGGGAAAGGGGAGGTAGGTAGGCCGAAGGGAGGGGACAACGAAGACTGCCGAGGAGACCCGAAGTTGTATGAAGCGGCGAGGCGTGCGCACGGTACAGTTCAAAATCGCAACATCGATAAATGCATAGTCCAGACGTCATCACCAAAACGGGGCACCATAACTAGTTCAGGAAGTTTAGGGGGCACAATATAGATAGGCACTAGGTTCCGATGCACGTCCTCTTCTGACAGGAGGTGCTGTCCCAGGTCAACATTTAGCATCCTTCTTCAGGTACTGGGAGACCAGATCAGAAGGAGTGAATTCAATAAAATCACACAACAGTAAGAAATTTGGACATGCAGTCCTGAGAGATGTTAATGACCTGGGTGCATAGAGAATGCAGTACCCAGAACATGCATACTCATGAAGCCGAAAACCCAATATAATTAATAAATAGTAGAGTGAGGTAGCTTAAATAAAAAATTTAAATTACTGAATTTAAACAACAATGTTCAAGTGAGGTTAAAATACAGTATTAAATAATTATATTGTTGATCATTCAATGTCCAAATAGTACTGTACCTTCTGCCCAAAATTCACAAACCTCAAAGACCACCTCCAGGATGCCCCATTGTGTCGGGCATTGACAGTCCCACTGAGAGAATCTCGGCCCTTGTGGACACACACCTCCAGCCCAGGGTACAGAAGCTACCATCTTACGTCAAAGACACTGACCACTTTCTAGAACGCCTCTCCAAACTCGGCACTATCCCTCAAGAAGCCGACATGGTAACCATAGATGTCACGTCTTTATACACCAACATCCCCCATGCTTCTGGACTGTCAGCTACTTATGCTCCACTGAGAATGACCTAAACAAACAATGTGACGAGATAGCTAGAGCCTTCATAGAGGTTACCCCAAACCAATTGTTCACAAACAGATCCAACGTGACGTCACTAACACAGACACACAAACCAAACCCACCAATTCAGACATCCCCCATGTTGTTCCTTACCTTTAAGGTTTAAATAAACTCAAGACCATACTAAACTCTGGACACAAAATCCTGGCTGCTTCACCACAGACACAAGACTTGTTATTAAGGCCCTCCAGATTGGTTTTCAAACGACCACCCAACCTCCGCAACAAACTAGTCCGTCCGAAACTCCCACCAACTGCAACCTCCAGCAAAACAGTTAACCCCCTGCAACAGTTCTCGCTGTGCTTCCTGCACCATTCATCAGCCATCTACCCACTTCAACAGCAGACTGACGAACCACACATATCCCATCCAAGGTAGCTACAACTGTGCTACAACAAACCTCATATACCAGCTCCAATGTAAACACTGTGATGCAGAGTACATAGGCCTCGCCACCAACACTCTAAGACAGAGAATGAATGGCCACAGAGCTGACACAAAGCAAGCCCTAACTTGGTGAAACATGTACCCACAAGAAAAGCCAGTTGCAGCTCATGCAGTCTCCCACAACAAAGACTTTGATTCCTGCTGCAGCACCAGGATTGTGAAATCCTTGCCATATTCTTGCAATAGTTCAGAGCTCAGACGCTGGGAACTGGCCCACCAATATATCACAAAATCAAGACAACCTCCAGGCCTCAATATCAGATAACTCACTTTTCCTCCCCCCTATTCATTGCAAGCCATCACAACCAGACCTACATTACTGCCACATGTTTGAATTTCCCGCCGTGCTTAGTTTGCCTTCTGGCCGCTAGGCTTACAGATAAAAGAGCACACATTGCTGCTGGATTGCAGTGTGCCATGTCTCGCCGCCTGAGGAAGCCAGTTTAATACTGGCAAAACGTCGCGACTGCACTTCCGTGCAAAAATGTGTGTCGTCCCTTCGTGTGTGTACCTATTTACAAGTATCAACTGTAAGTACTTGTACTTCTGTCTGTTATATTACGTACTTTGTTAGCCTAGCGGCCTATTTCCCTCCATTCAAATAGTAATAAAAATATTATAATACAAACATACGATGAAAAATATACATTAAGCCAAATATCCTGCAATTCCATTACAACTCATGAACATTTTTTGCAAGACTGCATCAAATACTTATGTATGTTTTACGTAGTAGAGTAAGTACGTTAACTAGAGTAGTTCGGGATGAAGTGACCACTCAAATATTCCATGCTAAACTTGTATTTTCAGCCAATTAGTATCTTTCCGCATGTAACAGCTAACGACGGGAACGTCTAACCTCTGTGGACACTTTACTTGATGCTTGCGCATGTAAGATAAATTGTACAGTTGGTAGGAACCTTTGTAGTTTGATACAGAAAAAAAATTTAATCCGAATCATAATATTGGCTCTAGGACTGGTTATATTTAGTTAATTATATTGAATAGTTGTTTCTCAGAGGAATAAGGAAATACCCGGTGGCACAGAACTGGGTTATGCTGAATACTGTTAGAACTGGAGTGTTTTACAAACTGGGTTAGAAATCTTGGCGAGTGAGATGAGCGGTTACCTGCATGGGTTGTGCCTACGGATAACTTCATTTTTGTTGTGTAATAAACACAGGCAGACGTGGCCCCCCCCCCCCTCGTTATCAGTATGTTTCAAACACGCCGGGTACACGACTAACGAGCTTCACATTTTTAAATGGAAAAATTGCCTTAAAAATACTAAATGTTGCTAAAAGAAAATATGTACTTGAAATCATAACATAATAATGGATAGCTAGAATTACAGTAAATTACAGCAAAATGAGTAAATAACTACCTATTGAACAAAAAACATTTAATTAATCAAACAAATTTTGTTTATAATTCCGGTTTTTAATCAGAATAAACAGTAAAAAAAAAGCTATTAAATTATTTTTATTTACTATAGAGCATTCCAACCAAGGAGCATATGAAGGACAAAGTTGGCACTCCCAAGTTAAGCCTCGCGTCTTATTTTCAGGACTGTTTTGGCCTCACTAACGATTATATGTTGCCAACCATGCAGCTCGATATCGTACGAGGAATCACCTGCTCAATTTATTATTTACTCTTTGAAGGGTTAGCATATAATGCCTGATGAATATTTTTGTCTTTACCACAGGACACACACAAAGTATGAACAAACATATACGACCATAGCAGTGAAGAGGTTAAAGAAGAAACCAACAGCAGTACTGTGATGCTTTTGATAAAGCAGAGATAAAATAAACACAACCATTGATTAAAAATGAAACCATTCAATTTTACTAAATAAAAAAAAAATTCACCATACTGAGAAGCCAAAAACTCATTATTCTAACAAGTGTGCTGAATTTTCAAAATTATAGAAGCTCACTCATAATATAAAATCTGAATGTAATTAAAATTACTGCCGCTTGTCAAATTGGCTCAAAATACTTGACTTAACACTGGCCTAAATCACTCTTCCTGTAGTGCGCTAACTGTTACGATGGCAGCAGATATAAAATCCATGCCATCGTAGAATCTGCCATGCTACCTACAAGTTTGACAGTTCAGGAAGCAAGAAAGAAAAATTACTAAAGTGCTAGCTCTAAACAATCTGACTCAGAGATATCAACTCACTTAAGCATAGAGAAAGAAATTCTCAGTTATGACCATTCATGAACTAATATTCAATAAAAATCATCACTTATTAAATTAAAATTTACATGAAAAATTGTGAGGTATTTCCTACCATATAAAATCTAGATTTAAAATAGTAAAATTAAATAATCAATTCAATCAAGTTGGGGTTAGAATTAATAAATATGTAAATATGTCACTTAGTTACCATCATATGCATATAGACTGTACATACTATTACTTTGAAGTGTACATTGAAATAATGTAGTAAACAATTACGGTAACATAAAATACACTGTAATACTATTACACTGTCTGAGTACCAAAGTCACACACAGCTATTCATTTTGATACTTTATGTGATATGCTGGTTAAGTATTTCAGTAATAGCAATGACAATTTAATTAGAACGTCAGTTAGGTGAAGACAAGCTACATATAAAAATCAATAATTTACACACCAAAACACTTAGGGTTGGAATCTAGTTAAAAAAATAAAGACAACTTATAGGTTTAACATGTTTTAAGGCCCAAAATATAAACATATTAAACAGTTGAAAGTACGTTTCTTCAGAATTCCTGTAACTATTGTTAACAATATAGTGTTTGAACATCTACAACTAAAGTACGGTAATTGAAAGAGAAGTCTAGAAAAATAAGTTCATATTCTTCACTTATCATGTACAATTCATGGTCACTAGAATCGCCTCATTTATGACATGTGCAGTAGAAGTTTTATTGTTCTTATTACAAAACCCATAATTCCATGCTTTACACTGGGTATATTATTATCCAGTCTGTCTTCCCTATATCAGGAAAGACTTACTGTACAAATACCACACTTTGAATCATCATTTGAGTACCTTTATTTCTAGACCCACGTGTACCTTTTGTTTAAATATTAATCGAGATGGACCTTATTCAAATTTTTTGCTCCAGAGCATCCAGAAGACGTAGGTACTGGTTCGTCAACATTACTATTTCTACATAGTTTCTTCACCAATGAGCAACATGCGTGGTGTTTTGTTATTGCTGTTTTTTAAAGGTTTTTGTACCGATATTATGCCTATAAAGTCTTTCGGCTAGAAACATAGTCTTACGGAAGTTACAGCCTAATGAAATTAGTACGATTTGAACGCCCACCAAAACCCGCTTTGGCCGGCCGATCGTGTCGTGACGTCATTACCAGTCTCGAGTCAGTCTACTCCGTGTATCTAATAGACTAAGCGTGTTTTGTGCCAGTAAAGAGATACAAATATCGGAAATCACAGAAAACCAATGACTCCAAGAAACCGTTAAATGGTGCATTGTGCTACGGTGCATGAATAGGTCTGACAATTCAACAGATAAGGTGTTTGTTCATGTGCCAAAGGACACGGGCAGGAGGAAGAAATGGTGCAGATACTAAATGCTTTTTAGTGACCAGAATACTGATGTGCGGTTGCGAAAAATACATTAGGTGTAATAAATACAACACTATTAAAATGCTCATTTTCATTTTAACATATTTACATAATTACCAAAACTCACTGCTTCCCTCAGGGAATTTTCCCTCTAAAGCAGTTAGAAGTTTTCCACTGATTTTACGTGAAACCGTTTTCACTGATTTGTGTAGAGGGAATGAACTGCAATGCAGCAGTTTTTTCACTGGTTCTAATTTAGAATGCAGGAGCGATAGCCAATAACAGTGAACGTGTCAGTTATAGAAACAGTACCTCGAAGCCTTGCTAATATTCAACTTTTCCCGCAATAAATTATTATCTCTACTAATGTTTTATCAAGTTGTGAATGTTTCCACAACAGCCACAAAGTGTTAATGGAGAAAACTTTATTTTTGGGTAACAAATGGTTTCGGTTCAGGTCATTCTGATTTATAATAACAAAATAGTAGCAGAAATTTTAGAGGATAACAGCTAATTCCCCACTTATGATCACTCTGATTTGTACATAAAATATAAGATATGGCAGTCAGCAACTGTTGTGTTTTATTGAAGTTAAACTTAACGCACGCACAATAGTACATGCAAGTTTCCAGGTTTAATAAACATGCTATGCTGTGTTTGCAAACAAAACTACTTGGGTACCCTTGCTAGGAAATACAAGTAATAACACTAATACAGCAATAGAGGCGAGTGGAAGGGTTAGGGTAAGGTGAGAAAGGATCACTCTCCTTCCCTGTACCAACTAGAGACTCACCGCTCGTACCGTCGTTCAAGTTAAGGCTCTAGTCAGAGGGTCGCACCCAGACTCAAACCAGAGTTCCTAGGTGCATTCATCGCCGGAGCAGAAGACTCGCTCACCGACTCTCATCCCCAACTCCAACTCCGCTAGCTAGCTCAATGTCTATACCATTCTTCGCACCCCCGCCAGGCCGTCAATATCCACCCCTCTGATTGGCTCCCAGCTATGCCCAGAGGCTGAGCAATTCCTGCTGAATCCAGGAGTTTGCTAGGGTGTTGGGTAAGTGTTAAGACTTACTTAACTCCTCCAGTCATAGGATCCCTGGGACACCTCTGTTGCCGCAATCCGCCTCTGTTTGGTGACTTGTTGACTATCCAGCACCCACTGACCCCCTTTCTGCGACGCCACCGACACCGCGGGATTGCTACACTGTAACAATTTGCATACATGCTAAATATTCTTCTGTTACAGTGTAACTATGCGAACCAGTACAGCAATTTATAAGGAATCATCTAATTATGGACCGATTAATGTTGTTGAACTGTAAATACAATGTTGGTGTAATCTAAGTAGACATTTCAGAAGCTGTAATGGCCTAGTTATTAGTCTTCCTTATATTGAAAATACATGAGGCTTGTATAAGTAATTTTTTGCTGGAAATAAATGGTCCAACTTTTCAGAAATAAAATCAGTATGTAAAGATGTTGTTTTCCCTTAGTTAGCAAGCAGCAAACTGTGTAGCTTTACATGTGCTTATAGTGTGTACAGGTAGAGTAGTTGAATTCCCTTACTTTTGTAAGCGTCAACTGGTCAGAGTATTCTATCATTGTGTGGTTTCAGGTTGTAATAATAGAGTATTGGTGATTTTGTTAGGGGACACAGTTTTCCAATCTGGTGTGTCGCAACAAGTGTCCTTGGTATGAACATAGCTACTGGATCACAAGATCGCACTGTGAAGCTGTGGTCATTTGATAGGACTTTTCCGCTCAGGGTTTTGGCTGCACACACGATGGATGTTGAGGTATGTTCTGTAATAATAAATTGTTTTTAAGTTTTTAGTAAAATTGAATTGTTTCATTTTTAATCAGTGGTTGTGTTTATTTTATCTCTGCTTCATCAAAAGCATCACAGTACTGCTGTCGGTTTCTTCTTTAACCTCTTCACTGCTATGGTCGTATATATTTGTTCATACTGTGTGTGTGTCTTGTGCGAAAGACAAATATATTAGTCTGTGCCACTTTCATATTCACTGCTATGAGCGTCTTAATTTGTCCGCAACTAAATACATTGTAGTGTACCATGTTTTGAGCAGCATTTCTTGCGCGGAAGATGGTTGGGAATCTAATGATAAGTCGTGGCATTCACCAGTACCTAATTCTTGTACATCTCGGGCTACAGCTGACAAAATGTTTTATAAGTTTACCACCAATGGTGAAGGTGAAGAAGAGCCAGTGAACCAGCAGTACAGTCTGTCTCATGTAAGAATTACATTTTTTGACAGTTGTGTTGGCATTTATTTTTTAAGAATTTTCCATGTGAAAACTTTATAGTATCCTATGCCTCATTTGGCTTGTGCAAAAGCTCACTCGTCTGACTGTCGAATTGTGCAATATATAAGTTTATCTTAAGTGATATTCATTATTTTTTGACAGTTCTGAAAATAACCATGTGTGCACAGAGCTACAGGAAAATGCTTTTCATTTTGATATATGTACTGCTCAGTTTGCCAGTCAGCTTGTTTGTTCAGAAATTACCTGTGATCAAGGATCACATTGCTTTTTCCTTTGAAACATCTGAAAAAAATATGCCGACATTACTGTCAAACAATGAAACTCTTTCATGAGACAGACTATCAAATGACAGAGGTTATCAAACATAATATGGCGATGTCAACAATTTGTGCCTTCTATTTATAATTTTGATAACACCAATTCTAACGAGAGCATTGTTTAGGGTAGGAACATTTGCATTTTTTCTTCTTTTTCTTTCCAAAATAGCTGATTAAGATTGTTGCAACAGTAACCAACAAATGTTATGATTTCACTGTTCAGGAAACCCGTGCATCTGAGCATTCTCACCTCAGGTAATGGGAGAATACAAACTGTGCATAAATTTTTGTCTTTTTATATGTTTGTATGCATATGAAGAGAATGAAGGAACTCAACATGAATGGCTGTGGTAGCCAGTGTATTGGCTATCTGGTATCTGATGTCGCCATGTCAAACTAGTATGGAGGTAGGTAAAGACGAGTGCTGCATTCAATCTCAGCACAGATCGGGATCAACACACATGTCTGGTAAATACGTGCACCTGCCAACACAATACGTATAAATGAATGGTGATTGTAAGATTCCCTCCTAAAGACGCTTGTGTTTGGGGAAATAATGCCCAGAGAGTTTTTTTTTTTTTTTTAAGAATGCTGGACTTCTCTACCAGCAGCGTTTCTCATAATGGAGATAAGCTCTGTAAATCTAATCCTGACTAATGGTTGACAGTCTTTCAAATGTTTGATGTATACATTCATTTAAAATTTTGTGTGTCAATGAAAGTCTTCTGTTTTAAAAGGGAAAGTTGCGATTCAGACAGTTCATTTCTTCCAAAAGAAGTCACTTTGGGATCAGAATGTTTGTTTGTGTGATAGCGAAACAGGTTTTGTGCTGTATATCATGTTTTATACTGACGCTGTTTCCGACATTGACGATGCAGGAGCAGATCTGGTTAAGTCAACTAATATTGGGGCAACGTTACTGAAACCCACCTTGCAGAAGGTACATGCAGCGTTTATTGACAACTGCTACACGAACTCTGCTCTATTCATGTTGTAGTGCCCAGAACACAGTTCAGACATTGCATCAGAAAGTTGTTCGCCTCACATGCATGTTATCAAGGCTGACCGGTAGTTACACATCCGGTACAAGTTTATTATAGAGTTGTTTGTCAGACTCTGGCCGCGTGACTAGCCCTCACATGACCAGTATTTCCATGAGGTCACATCCTGTTTGTTTCAACATGTACTGCCTCGTGACCAAGTCAGTAAAAACCAGTTATTTCAGTTCAGTACAAAGAACACTGTATCGTGCGGCCAAGTCGAGGCGAGGGGTGTAGAGGAGCATATCCGCTTGGTAACTATTGCCAACGCCCAGAGAGTGGAGGGGGAGATCCAGTTATTCCAAGCACCACACGGAACTCAGTATATATGGAGGCAGCCATATTGAAGACGCCATCATTCTGCAGGGAGACCTACGAGACTTCATACGTCGTGCTGCCTGAGAAGGAACTCCTGTGTGTCCTGCTATCCGACTCGCTACTCTACATGATTAGTTATGAATCTGTTCATATTAAGTTTATTGATAGGGATAGTTTGGTCAGCTTCTCCAAGTGAACGTA
>PNEQ01094721.1:0-21794 GCA_003012365.1 Medauroidea extradentata
GAGTGGGAGGTCCGAAGAGGAAAGGGAATGCGCCGGCACCGTCAACTGGGGCTTCCACCAATTACCACTCAAGCCGAAAACCTCAAGACTACTGGAAACCCAGAACAAAACCCTCTAGAGACCCAAGACCCAACCTGGACTCAGAAATCAACGTAAAACTCTCCTAATGGAGGCCCTGTAATTAAGGGTGATCGCTCAATTGCATGAAGTTTCTGTGTTGAATTCCAGCAGGCGAAAAATAGAGAACAAGACGCATTACTGTAGGTCGCAGCATTCTCAGAGCAGGATTCTATTGTGAAAATAGTCCGTGAGGCGGCTACTTATCATCGTGCTGAGGAAGTCGGGAGACCACGCTATGGCCAATCCAGTATGCCAAGCTGGCAGGGACAGGAGAATTCTGGTAGTACTTTGGAAAACATGTAAACCGGAACTGAATCTGAGACTGAATGCTGAAACAGAGACTAGGACCCTCTGTGAACAGAGACAAAAAACACGGAAAAAATTAGTTATTGTTCGAGACTAATAGAAAAGGGAATGGACTCTCACGGCGTTAACACTTAACCAAAAATGAGGGTGAAGTAACATTATGTAGATAGCATCGTGAAGCTAGTAGTAGATTGTTGAAATTGCTCACTACATTTTCGAAAAATGGAAACTATGGCGCTACGTCTATAAATAGGTAAAAAAAACTAGAGTAGCCGAAGAGTGACTGCATCCTAAGTGGAAAGTGGTCCGTGTTACACACGTGAAACGCCTAAAAGTACTCTCGCCCAGAAACACACCTGGCGCACACAAGGTAGTAACATCTAATGGCGGCAAACAAACGTTGCTAAAGTCAATGTGTGCTGTAATCTCTATACAGACACGTGTAAACACACGGCTGTTAATACCTGGGGGAACAATCCCACACCTGAGCACTCACCCTAACCTCCGCACGACTTGGTGAACACATTTTCAGCAGTCAAACGCACACAACATGAACACTGGGGAAGGGTTCAACTCGCTACGGCAATTAAACTGACAGTCCCGATAAAATGCACAAAATATATTGACAGAAATAATCCGGGTACATAAGTTAACATAGCCAACACCAGGCTTAATCAGTATAAAATCCGAAGGCAATCGCTGTTATACCAGTAATACAAATGTGACAAGAAAAAGCCTCACAGGCATCAAAAACACCAATACACTAACTGAAACAGTCAATGCCGCAATTAACAGGCACAAATTAAGCAACTGGGCACGAGCCTATCGCTCGCCCCATACTTGCCTCCCGACCGCGACGACACATCCCCGAGGACAGTGTAGGGAAAGACTGGTAACGAAAGAAAAGTAAATGAAGCAAACGCAAACTGAAAACAACACTTACCAGTCAACGAGGATGTGCAGCCGCGGGCGCGAGCAAGCACAGGTCACCCACACGAGAGCTCACTACTAACTTAACTCCTCTCCGGCCGCGAGGAACTGGCTCACACCGGGAAGGAGGGAGAGAGAAGGGAGGCGGGGAGGGGAGGCACGACGTCCGCCGAAGACGGCCGAAGGTCTAGAGAGGAGGGGCGGGCTACATCAGAGAATGACGTCACATGAGGCCAAGTCACAGATAATCGTTCGGCTACACTCAGATACCAGAAGTCGGAGGGGGGGGAAGCCACACAATAAGGGCAGACATACATCAACTCGGGCTGAGCCCAGCTCAAATGTAAAGGTACAGGAGATTTAAAAACTCTCAAGAGATGGCGCGCTAGTGTCGAAATGGCCAAAACGGCCTACGTTACTGGATATAAAACGGATTAAACTGGTTAAGACCGACTGATGTACTGTGAAATCTCATTACAAAGTACTTGAAGGGAACTAAAAATTGTCTACTTAATATTGAAAATACTTTAAACTGAACAGTTACTAAATTAAAAACTCTTTCTAGGTGTTTGGAATTATGTACTTTATTATGAAAAGTACTTAATACTGAAGTACTTTATACTGAGATTTCACTTACACATGTACACTTAAAAGGTATTTTATTCTGTTACATCAGAATTCATATTAGTCACAAATGCCATTTAAATGGTTTCATAAATATTTAACGTTATTATTTTGTTTAAAATATAATAATTATATTTTTAAATTTGGGTTGTTTGAAGGCCACTGGGCTGCTCTGTGTTAGGCGAGATGGGAGTGTGGAGAATGTAGTCCGTGACCGTTGGAATTTTGGACTGGTACAAGAAGTGTTGACGCAGGCAGCAGCCTTTCTATGGCATTTTGTTTGAGATGGTGATGTTTGAGTGAAGGGATTGGATTCCCATTGTAAGATAAATGTGGTTAATCTTTAGGTAACATGCATGTTGTTTTCTTTGGCAGACCCATGTTTTGTTTTTTTAATTATTCATGGCTCTTTGAGTCATGCTGCACCACAACCTAGCGTTGTTGCCTTTTGCAGGGCGACCTCAAAAAATTTCTGTTGGTGCTTTGCAGTGTAGCTAATGGTAAAGTTCATAATATTTGAGCACCATTAGATTTATTCTGATGGACATAATTTAATTTATGGCGTGAGATTCATGTGAAACAATGGTAGAAACCACATCTAAACTGATGCTAAGGCACCCTGTGTAGTGTTGTTGATTATCGTGTAGCACTGGGTGGGGTTTACTGTGCACACTCTGTTGATAGAACAATAATATTGCTAGGAAAGTGACATTAGTCAAGTGAAGCTCTACACACTGTTTAGCAGCTGGGGCGTATGATACTCTTAAATGATTGGATTAATTATATTTAAAATTTCTTGTTGTATTATTTCAATATGATTTAACAAATTTTAAGAATCACTGCAATATACAGTAGAACCTTGATTAAATAAAATGTCACAGTTCCTGAAAGTCTTTTTGCTAATTCGATGTTTCGTTAAATTCAAGTGGCATTTTGGGCTTGTAATAACTACCATTTCACTTGGTTCAATATGAAGTTTTAACTTTACATGTTACATATCTTAGTACGTAATATAATACTTTCAGTTGAAACAATTTTCACACAGGAGTGCAATAGTATCATTGTGTGCAAAAAATAGCCAGTATGTAAATTGGTAGGAAGATGTAAATGTTGTGGACAGCCTTGCGTATCATTACTGCGAGAGCCATGAAATAATTAAATGCTGCCCAGTAGAGGTTAGTTGTTTTATTTGTGCCTGGAGGACAGTGTATGATGGCATGCAAAGTTTTCTGTGGGTAAAAGGTTGGATCATTTGCAGGTGGCATGGACTCATCTGGCAGTGCGAGAGGATGGGGCAGTTACCTGCACTTGTGGCCAGGCGCACAGTGAAGGGTCTGTGGTAGGGTGCACTGCACCTTATGTTGACACAATGTGATATCCTTCAGAACTTTCTCTCTTTTGAATACCTATACGAGTTAGAGAAGGTTTGAGAAGTGAACTTTTTTTTACATAATTGAGATTGTTGTTTGTGGACAAGTTTAGATACTGTTAGAATCTGTTAATAGTTTTATGTATTTTCTTGTACATTATCGACATTGTAAATAATCTGTACATTAAATAAAGATCATATGTATTTATAGTTCCATGTTTTCACAAATATGAAAAGAATTATTCTTTTTCTATGTTTTGATTCCATTATATGTACTACCTTAATGTGCATAAGTAGTGTAGGAATTTAGAACAAATTAATATGAATACATTATTTTTTTCTGGCTCATTTGTGATTCTGATATACATAGGATAATTTTTCATACAATCATTATAGAGTTTTTAAATTCGTGTTTATTTTAATGATGTCCCATCTCGTGTTACTTAGATTATTGATTGCAATCCTTATTTCTTCTGTGATTTTCAGTTTCAAAGATCTGTCCATTTGGTATTATTTTGAATCTGAATATTCGAGCAATTGCACACACAATAAATAATGTATTATATGTAATTTTCAAAATTAAAACCTGCTGTTTGGGCCATGCTGATTTGAAATATGATAACACAGTAAAAAAAAATTCACCGTTATTAATACAGTGAATTTTTCACTGAAGTTGTCTTGTCTGGCTCGAGCATGGCAGTGGTTTTTCAAGGAAAATGTAGTTTACAGAAGATGGATTTGTTATTGAAAGCTTATCTGACTAGTGGAGGCAGTAGTCTTGGGAGGAGAATGGTGTTGTGTTTACTGTGGATTGCTTTCTGATATAAACAGAAACCTACCTCACACTAGATGTGACTTGTGTGGTCCAAGGGAGGCAGAGTTCTTGTGAGAAAAATTATATTGCTAAATACTATAGAAACCAGTATCGGACATCTGTATGCTAATAACAACTAGAAATGTGTGAAAAATAACCTACTGGCATGGGGTAGATAAATTGAATTACATAATTACTATTACAGTACTCTTCTGTTAACATACATTTTCTCTTGTTTGAATTTTTGACATACTACTACTTAGTTTTGGTCGTGACAATGAAAACTGGTTCTTCTTTGAGATAAGAAAGTTTTCATTCACATTTTTATTTTAGCAGCCTACATGTGTAGTTAAAGAGATGAAACCTGCTATTATCTGTTGGCTTGGGATTTAAACACAATCATTTTTGTCGCAGAATTACACAAGCTATCTGTTATTGAGGTGATCTTTGAATGATTTTTCTTTAGCAGATGAGGGTTTGTATGACGAACTGAAGTGTTTTGTTGAATGTATGTCATTGCTATCGAATGTCGCAAAGTCTCGTAAAACCCACAATTACATATAAGAACCAAGCTTGAGAAATGAACTGCAACAACAAACAACAAAAATAACAGAGAAACAAACAAGGAAGCCAGAAATGGCTGTATTAAACAAATATAATAGGAACCTAATTAACATATACGTAATGGAAAGCGAAAAATGAGACAAGAAAGTCATAACAGACAAGAACAAACAAGATGCATGAAAAGGGTTAAAATGAAGGATCACAAGCAACGAGGATGGCACAAATGAACGCGACAGAAATTTTTGTAGCCAAGACCACATAGTGAAGATAACTGCTAAAATAATACGTAGTAAGCTCCCTATGACGACAATAGTATATCCTACGTTTTGGGGATATCTGTTCCCATCTTCATGCAGAGGAACTGAGGAAATTCAGCAGACTGATTGTGACATCTTGAAAATACTGTATAGAAATAGTGCTTAGTTTTAGCTTGACCAATGACATGGAGCAGCCAGCGGGCTTCTGATCGTAATGGATTTGGATACTGCGACTGTATATAGATGCACACTCACTCAAACTCACACACTCTGTCTCTCTCCTTCTCTGTTTCTCTCCCTCTCTGTTTCTCTCCTCTGTTTCTCTCCCTCTGTCTCTCTCATTCTCTGTTTCTCTCGGGGGCCGCAGTGGCCGAGGGGTCAGACTCCTCACCTTCCACCAAGGCGATCCGGGTTCTGTTCATGACTCGGTCGGTCTCCAGATTTTTCAATGTGAGAATTGTGCTGGGCGATGCTGTTGGTCAGTGGATTTTCACTGGGATCTCCTGTTTCTCCTGCCCATTCATTCCGGCGCTGCTCCATACATCATATCACCCCTCACCAGCGCTAAAGACCTCGATGTTAAGGGCGTTCAAGTGGGGAAAAATTCATAATTTTATATTTGTATAAAATAGTGTTAGTTTTGTAGACATTACTTAAGAGTACACTAACATCTAATGGAAAAAAATTAGCTCATCTATTTTTCCCGTAATGTCACTTCAAAGTCAAAATTTGCATATTTTTACTTCATACAAAACTTGAAAACCAGTAAATATAATGAAATGGAAAAAATCTCATCAAAACTACACGTCACCGTCTATGGCTTGAAGCATATACAAACACATTATAAAATATTTCTGTGTTTAAAATAAATTTCTAAAAGTAACAAAAAAAAATTTAAATTTTGAAATTTTTTATTTAGCATAAACATTTTTTGTAACGGGTTTTAAATGCTACAGGCCATAGACAGTAACGCGTAGTTTTGATATGATTTTTTTCATTTCATTATGTTAACTGGTTTTCAAGTTTTGTATGAAGTAAAAATACGCAAATTTTGACTTTGAAGTGCCATTACGGGAAAACTAGATGAGCTAATTTTTTTCCGTTAGAGATATATGTACTCTCAAGTAATGTGTACAAAACTAACACTATTTCATACAAATATAAAATTATGTTTTTTCCCCACTTGAACAACCTTAAGGGCGCAGCCTACTGCGTGCTTCAAATGCGTTACAGTGTGTTCGTAAGTATTTTTTACGTAACTTTAAAAACACTGTTGTCGAAGCCCTGTAACATAGCTAAAAATTGGCTATTCAGACTGCCGTACTTATGTACTTACTGGATGTATGTGAACCCCAGATACAAACGTGCACAGGTCTTTACGACAGACTTCCAACTAATACAATTATATGGCCAACCACTTGAAGTCCCATAGTAAATATCAATCGGTGGGAATCATGCACGCCAGTTCAGCCCTTGGCTTGTTGTCGCGATGCAGCAATTAATGCGCGCTCAAAATTCGTCCTTATAGCTCCATTATTTCTAAGCCTCTAACGCGCAGAGGCGTCGCCCTTGATTCGTGAAATATGCCAGTCTCACGCGAGGAAGTTTTGCGCAAGATTTTACATGCATATCTTGCATGAAATGTGAAGATAAATCATGTCCTACTTTTTTGTGCAAGACAATAAAATGTTCACGGAATTTATTATATTTCTTGTGTTTTATGTGCTTGTCATGTGACGTAATGTTATAGGTATAAAGAATATCACAAGCTGTCACCAGGGCCGGATTTACCACTAAGCCCACTTGGCCTGGGCTTAGGGCACAACTTCCATTGCGGCGCTTTAAGGGTGTTCAAGTGCGATAAAGTCATAATTTTATATTTATATGAAATAGTGTTAGTTTTGTAGACGATATTTGTGAGTGCAGTTTCCTCTTACGAAACAATTTTATCTCTCATAGTTTTCTCATAACGGTGCGTCAAAGTCAAAATTTGCTTGTTACGCTGCCATGCAAATAGCGAAAACTAATTGATCTATTGAAATGCAAAATTCACTGTGAACTAACATCCCATGAGATCTGTAATAAAACATTTTAAAACACACAACTTAATATTTTGAAATTTTTAAAAATATCGTAAAAATACAGAAAAAAATTGCAAATTCGACATTTTTTAAAATATAAAAATAGTTCATGGGATATGTTTTAAAGCGTTTATTACGTAGCCCATGGTATGTTATTTCACCGTGAATTACTTCACTTACGTAAGTCAGTTGGTTTTCACTATTTGCATGGCAGCAGAATATGCAAATTTTGACTTTGACACACCGTTATGAGAAAACTATGCGAGCTAAAATTCTTTTGTGAGAAGAAACTGTACTCATAAGCATCGTCTATAAAACTAACACTATTTCGTATAAATATAAAATTATGATTTTATCGCACTTGAACACCCTTAAGGAAGGAGAAAGTGTGTGAATTTTCCATCACTGTTTTTAAACGTGCCAATATAGCAACAAGTAAAAAATTGCAAGGTTTCAATGTTTACGTTATAGGCAAATCCTTTCTCAATTAGCAAGGATATATGGTAAATAGTAATTTTTAATTACGATTAAACCAGATAATTATTATGTCATAACTTTTATTTTTATTACAGGCCTATACAGCAAAAAGATAGAGCAGAGCAATTTAAAACAAAGTGTTGTTGAAAATAAGGAAAGGGCGCAGATTGGTAAGAATGGAAGGAAAATAGAAGTTGCAGGGGCGCTGAGATTCAAAGGCCTAGGGCGTTTAGAAGTTTAAATCCGGCCGTGGCTGTGGTGCATCATTTGTGCTGTCGTTACTGAAATGCCTTCAAAATAAATACAAGTAATTTTGGCGGGGTTTCTTTTGCAAAGTAGAATTAAACTTCATTTCATAATGTACTTTCTGTTTTGTATCTACCAGAGTTGTCAACTTACTGTGAAGCAAGAAAGAGTATTATGTTGTAGATGTGTGTGACATATATCCAAGTAAACTTGCATGATATTCTTGCCCGAAATTTTACGTTATTTCGCACGAAACCAATTTAGCATTGTGTGAAAGCCTCCTTAAGACTCCGCATAACTCGTCACATAGGACAATTTGATATTACACTTTTAAATGTAAAAGTTTAGCAATTGAACAGTTTAACATTAATTATACCAATAAATTATAAATATGAAAAAAAAGTGTTTTACTCATTGCTATCTAATCAAACATTAAAAGTTCAATGTTCACGTAAGTACTGTAGCGCAAGGCAAATAACATTTCTGTTGTAACACTAAATTTTCCACTTTTCTTCTCAAAAATTTAAAAAAAAAAATAGTGGTAAAGTAAAAGTCTTTAATATTGCGAGTGACGAGGAGCCTCGACTCTCGAGTACTTATCTGCGATGTAGCTGTATGACAACACCGGAAACACTTGTCGCGGCTGTTCATCCCTAGTCATTTGACACATATTTTAAAAACCATGCTGTTTTCTGCTGGGAAAAGAAGGGGGGAGACAACCTTTTATTTTCATTCGCAAGTCGTATATTTCGTGCGTTACATCCTGAAAATTCATCCTATAAGAACGGTTACGGCAGCTTTCATAATGTTCGGTTGTAACTATTTGTAATTTTTATTTTAAACAGCTATAGTCAAAATACCTGTAACAGTATATCGCTAACAACGTAATATTATAAAAATTATTTAACTCTACCCACATATTATACTTAGTCCGTTTTTTTTCTAACTCTGCGAACACTAAGTTTGGGAAAAAATTCTTCTGAATGATATATACAATTTAATGAAATTTCTTACAATTCTTATTAGAATTCAGTACAAAGTAGTATCAAAATATCGACTTTTGTAAACAATAACGACGAATTTTCGTACTTTATCAAAAAATACGAGATTTACAGAAAACCTCGTGGCACTATGTTAAACGAATAGACAATCCAGTTGACCTATCTGGCATCGAAATTATGCTGGGTAGTAATTTTATTGTTCACGTTTTTCTGAGCGAACTACCTGTCTAGTTCTAGGAACTCCTGTACAAACATCTGGGAGCACTTAAACTAGCAACTGCCACACAAATTCTCAATTATTTGGCCTTTATGTTGAAACGTAACAAATTTAATTGAACTCTTTTTATCTTCGAATGTTCATTTATCCTAAAAATATTTTTAAGTGTGGTATAATTTTTTTTTAACTGTTCCTTTTAAAGGGTGACAGCTAAATTGTCATTGTTTATGTCAACAACTTTAGTTCGACTCAAACGTTTCCTAACATGTAACATTTTAAATTTCGCGTCATTTCTTCTAGCATATGCATGGCGTGATCGCTATTCATACAATACGTTTATCCTTATCACATTACTGTAAGTACACCAAGTTTGGTGGCATTCTGTTAACAAGTTCAGAAGTTTATCGAGGTGCTCGCATGAGCGAAGATGCATATCTCACCGCTCATCTTCTCCAGTATGATAGTTGAGTAGAGCACTTGTGCTGAGTTTTTAACCGATTGCGACAAACTGTTAAAAAATCAATCAAAGTTATCTAATTTGTGATTGTCATAAGGCCAATCTTTCATTACGCCTTAGGAGTTTACATGTTTACATCTCTGTTTTATTAATTTAATTTTTTAATGTTACTGCTACTGTGAATTTTGATAGGTTTTATATGGAACATAGGCCTACTATTGGAAAACGTTTTGCGGTTCTTCGGCTTTTTATTTGGACCAGTTAGTTAAAGTTAAACGCGAAGAGGGTAGATTTTTATTCCGATATTGAGTTTAACTTTCTAGGTTATTTCTTGGGTTTGTAAGTGGAAATTTGCTTAGTTAACTTCGTAATAGCCTCTACATCTTCTGCAAAACACAGTCCTGGGATACAGTAAGAGCAGTTCGTAACCTTTGTTTCTGTTAAAGAGGTTTCACTCGACCTTAAGGGTGTTCAAAGGCGATAAAATCATAATTTTATATTTATATGAAATAGTGTTAGTTTTGTAGATGGTACTTGAGAGTGTAGTTTCCTCTTACTAAACAATTTAAGCTAGCATAGTTTTCTCAGCATGGTGCGTCAAAGTCAAAATTTGCACATTCTGCTGCATTGCAAACAGTGAAAACCAATTGTCTGACGTAAGTGAAATAGTTTACAGTAAAATAACATTTCATGGGGCACGTAATAAAATATTTTTAAAACATTTTGTAAACAATTTTTATATTTAAAAAAAAATTGTACTTATACGAGTTTTTTTACTTAAAAAAAATCACGTTGTTGAATTTTCAATGTTTTAATGCATAGCTCATGAGATATAAGTTCACAGTGAATTATTTTATCCAAGCAGGTCAATTGGTTTTTACTATTTGCATGGCAGCGTAACATACAAGTTATGATTTTGACTCATAATTATGAGAAAACAATGAGCGCTAAAACTGTTTTGTAAGAGAAAACTGTAGTCACAAGTGTCGTCTACAAAACTAACAATATTTCATAAAAACATTAAATTATGAATTCATCGCACTTGAACACCCCAGTAAGGTGGTGAGTCAGTCGCCATGTTAGATTTTTTCTAGCCGATGCTCTCCTGTTTCTGGTTTTTTTCGATAGTTATATTTTAAGCCTAACGATACCAGATATCACATAAGCTTATGTCTCACAGTTTTGTTTAAAATGCTTTCTGCTGTAATATAAATTTTTTCCGTGACATGAATTTATACAGTATCGTCTAAAAAGTCAATTAACAAGAATTTCGTTAGTTACATAACTAGCCTAAATCATAGTTTTTATTGTCTTGGAAAAGTTAGTCCACACGGAGAACACCAGTTTTAAGCCACGGGTTCTATTTATGCTGTTTTGTGAGTTTACATTTTTAAATCATGAAAGGGGGCAGATATCACGAAACCGTTATATAGAAATTTTGGAAATTGTTTGTACTACATAGCCTAATATATTCAGGACACCAATTTACATACTCTGGAAAGTTATTGACTTGATTAAATTTTCTTAAAATCAGTAACTAGCTAAAATTACAAAAAAAAAAAAACTTACTTTTTGAAAAAAATATATGCTACTTAAGAGGGCATGGTACATGATTCAACGCTAAAAGCTGTAGGTTTCTTGAAAACCAATTTGCGAAAATCAAACAATAGCAGTCTTAGACAATAGTTTTAAACAACGTTTAAAACAAAATTGTTTCCAGTGCTACGAACTTCTGAGGCACAATCTCTGACGCCGGAACCTCGTGCATTTAACTGCGGCACAAGAGACCACGCGTAACGAATTAGTAATTCTGGATAAATATTTACTAGCAAAGTTGGCAAGTACCATTATCTAGGATTGTCATTGAGTATTTTACCCATATTGGCTTCGAGAAAAGCGTAGGTATCAATTGATGTTTTCAGCGTTTATTGATCTACCACGCACTCTAAATACAAATAATTTCCAACATTTATATGTAACGGCTTTGCGACATCTGCTTCCTCTCAGAACGTACAAAAAAATATTAAACTTACTAAAAATAACGCAAAAAGGAACCCGTCGCCTTAAACCAAACTGCCAAACTGTTTGCGGATATATGCTCTTCTTTAGGCTAAGAAAGTAACTATCGAGAAAATATTATAAACAGGGGGCATTGTCTTAAATTCTAAGAATAAACTTGTAAAATTGGCGGTTAAAAAGAGAATTCTTTTTACCTTACGCTGCAGTTAAAGCATCGCAGTTGAACGTCTAACGTATTTTTTTATTTAGGCCGCAATCAGTCCAGCAAATTAAGAATATTAAAAATTATTTTACTGATTGCGTCCTTAAGGGCGCTGTTAACGTCGGAACTCTGTCGTGAGCAATGATAGTACATGTAAAATCATATTCAGTGGGGCTTAGTCACCTTTTTAGATTTCGCTTTTGAACAAAAACCATTATCTGCTTTAAGATAATAAAACATATCGCTACACGAATAAAATGCCAGGAAAAAACGTTATGACCAGGTGTTTTCGTGTGTTATTTGAGAATGAAAATATGCATATTTGTTTATAGTTTCCAGGTTATTGAAACAACAGCCTAAAAGTTCCTATAGCAATGTGGGATCTGCCGAGATGAACAAAAAAAAAATCATTGGTGGTACATGTGTACCTTTTACAAGTGATCACTACCAGTCACATCGAATTTAATAAAACATATGAGCCCGTGATCTTGCTCCCGCCTGAGCTCTGAGATAGGCAGCGACCTTAAGTGTTGATTGTAAGTAATGAGGAGCCTAGCCTGCGTACACAGAAATTTTAACTGAAGTCGCTTTTAAAAAAAGTGATCTGAGTGAAGTTTACTTGCGTACAAAAAGTGGCGAATAAGGCCAGTTTAGCCGTACAGGGTTCTCCCCTGCCTCTTCAAGGTGTAGACGACTTCCATTGCAGTGACAGTTTTCATCTTGGCGTGCTCGGTCTCGGTGACCACATGACGAATTACTTTGTCAAGAAATACGTTGAGCAAGCGCCGTCTCTCCTCGTAGACGAGGCTAGAGATGTGCTTCAATCCGCCACGTCTAGCCAGCCTAGGGGTTTGCGGTTCTCCGACTTTTAATTTTAGGTCCTGTGTGTACATGAAACGAAATTTAGTTGCGGAGGGTTTGTGGGAAACGATATAACTGTCAAATAGTAAGTTTTTCAGGAAATTAAAAGTAAAGCCTATCACAAATATTTTTATAATTCGAATGCTGTGTTATATTTATTTGCAGCATTGTATGTGTGAAAAGAACTGATCAGAAAAATTTTAGAGAAATGTTACTTCAAATGGTACTTGTATCATTCTCCATGTCAACAGTTATGGAGTTACACCAAGTGCATTCTACGGACGTTTGTTTGAGCTGAACAATACATTATTGGTATTTATATCACTTACAATGGTATTATCAACGGGACATATAATTGTTTCAATGGAAAACCTCAAAATGTGATTTTGTGGCACCTATATCGTTTCCCACAAACACTCTTCAGTTATCAAAAACCCAATATATTTCTGAAATTAACCATTAAAGTAACCACGCATGATAAAATTACGAAAGAACATAAGTTTCTTGCCGTTGACGTCATAGAAAGAAGACTTGGCACTGCTTAGAAAACAGTAAGACTTTCTTTAAAACATTTACAAAACAAGTAACATCCTTGTGCAGGACTGAGCAACCAATATTTAATTTACATTTTTGCCAAAAAGAATTCGTTCAATACACCACTGAAAAAAAGAAAGAAAAATTACTTTTTTAAACAGACCAAAACATAAAATTGTACAAAACAATGCGAAAATCTATTTGTCTTATGTTTGTGTGTTGCAGATCACAACCTTACGACCCTATGGCGATGGCAGCGTAAATCGAGAACATGTGGATAGCTCTAGCATGTTAGTTTTCGTACACGTCTATAGAAGGGTAAAGCGCTGGGTGTTTGTGTGTGTTTGCAGGGCCATGTGTAGCTGGAGTCGTGGGACACAAGATGCCGAGGTATTGTCTCTTCGGCGACACTGTCAACACAGCTTCCAGGATGGAATCCAATGGCATGCGTGAGTACATGCTTGCCTACTTGCCATTGGTCAAATCAATTATCTTCTAGTTTGCTACTAATATTTCAGTGCAGATTTCGTACATCTACTATAGTTTGATAACCAGCACAGCTGTGTACCGTGTGAATGTTCGAAATACGAGAAAAACATAAATTTTATTCCAAGAATATGAATTGAAAAGAAATGACATTTAGATAATTTTTTCTTGGTGCCAATTGATATCAGTCCAAATTTCAAGTTTTGTAGAAAACTTATACTAATTACGTATTTTGTATAATTAATTTGTGATTGAAGAAAAATTGTGGCAAATTTACAATAAACTGGTTGGTGCGTTGGATTCTGCCTATGTATCTTAGTGCTGACAATCCAACGTGATACTCCTTGCTTCTCGGAACCTTGCGATTCGGCCTCTTTTACTGTGATTAATCTCTACTGCTTTGGATGTATACGTTTTCTCTTGACAACTTTCGTTTCAGTCCTTACTCAATGTTTCAATGAACGTATGACATTTTCGGTCCGACAAGGCAGATATTGCGTGCCCTCGAATATCGCAAGGCCTTGGTAGTTATACATGGGAGGATAAGGGGAAGCCTTGACAGGGTAATATACTGTCTTGAAGTAGTACATTTTGAACCATCACGAGCTATGGGCTGCGTGGTAAAGTGACCTCTACCTAGCGGCTACGATATTTATGATTATATTGTGAAACTAGAGAAGTGTAAGAGTCACGGTGTTCTTCCTGTAATACCATGCTGTAGTGTGCAATGTAAACGAGGTCCTCAGATAGACATTACATGAGTCTTGTATATAATCGTTTATGTGCGGATTAAATAGGTAAAAACTAAACCTATGAAGTGAATACGTTTTGGTCAGCACTCCACATCTAAGTCTTCAGCGCTGGTGAGTGGTAACATGAAGTTCGTATGGAGCAGCGCCGGAATGAAGGGCGCGGGAAACGGGAGATCCCCGAGAAAACCCATTGACCAACGTCCTCGCCAAAAGAGTTCTGCACGTGTACTGTACAAATTATATAGCAATAAGTGATATTGTCTCGAATACCGTAAATGTTCCGACGGCTTGACTCAGCGGTTGTAGCTCCTGATCAGTGGTTCAAGGGTCCCGGGTTCGACTCCCGGCTGGGGAGGTAGTAATTTACAGTTACCACCCCGGGTTCAGAACTAGGCGTTGTGTTGTCCCATCATCACAATTCTGCTTCAGGGAATGGCGAACCATCACAGATTCATCTTCGCCTTATCCAGACCGGTCATCAGAGCTGGACGAAAACCCATTATCATCACCTTATATAAACTACCGTGCCAGTGTGAACTGCTAGTATTTCCCGTATTAAGGGACCTCCCTATCAATTGAGTAGTCCAAATCCAAAAATCGTCTAGTCCATCGCCAAGGAAAAATAAGTTCTGAACAGTTTTGTGTAGCTTTTAAATGTACGCTGAAGTTGACGTGATGAAAGTTTCCAAAACTCGCATTATTCAATAACAGATACACGTTGAAAAACTGCTTTGGCCATGTCACAAATGGGCTCGCAAATCAGTTTTTCGCGATTTGCGCAGTTTTAGTGAAAGTGGACAAGACGAGTTTTGGAACTGGACTACTCAAATAAAATAACACACTTCAAACTATGTCGCTATAGTTTTAAAATGTCCGCACGTTTATAAGAAACATTATTTTCTGGCCCTTCAAAACGGCCAAAAATGATTTCTTCCAGACTATTGTATCTGGAAAATTAACAGTCGGATTCGAAAATCACAACTATAGGAACAAGCGATAGACTTTGAACTACGCTGCCCATAAATAAAATAATGAAGTCACCGTTTAAATTCTCAAAGTAAAAATGATAATAGTAAAGCACTGCATGCCAGATGAGTGGCTTGCGAGGAGAGGCGATAATGCATTACGTACATCGGTCAGTGACAGCCATTCGACTCCTGCCTCACACACACAAAAGCAGCCTATCTAAGGAGGCCCTTTAATGCGATATGTTGGGCGTTTATTATAAAGGATAGGCTATAGGGATGAATACATCTCGAAACTAGGAAGCTAAAGAATATGTACTGCTTCAAGAACATTGTCTTTGCATATTTTGTATAAGTGGTTCCTCATGTTTGGTTTCAATTTATTTTGTATAAGATATTTCTTTTAAATCGTTAGAGTAAGAAATGCTCTATATTATTTCTTTCCGTAGCCGAGCTGCCTAATCAGAAGAACACTGCACTTCAATAGATTTTCAGCATTCGTGTTTGTAATTTTGGCAACATCGCTGTCATTCACTCCCATTGCACGAACCTTCGAACAAATTAATCAAATTGTTAAACCTTTCTCAGAATTACATTTAAAAAATAAGGCAATAGGGCTGGTTGATGTTATCAAATAGCTTGAATAATTATATGTCCCTGCACATAGAAAACATTAATAGGCAACTTCTTAAAAAATTACTGCTCTTCAAAATAAATTTATAAACAAAACCCTACAAACATTTTAACGAGCAGCTTTCTAAACTGAAGCAAATTACTTTTCGAAAACACGTTATTTTTGTATGCATCTTCAGTATCCCAAGCGTAATAAATCAACCAGAGATAGTTAGCCTCGAAGTTTAAAGTAATGTAGCTTAGTGGCTGGAAGGTCTGTGCGCAAAAACACCTCTCATGATAGCAGTCGCTTGAGCGCTTCATGCACGAATGGTCGCGCGCAACTAACTACTCGGAATTAATTAAAGAGCCATCTCTAGAGGCGGGCGCTCCGGGTATAGACGCATCTCGTAGCAGAGTTTTGTTTGCCCCGCGCCCTGATTACGTCCACAATTAGGAAGAGAGAATTTTCAGCATGCCTTCAACTCATTTCCCCTTGCAGCTCCCACTCCCGCGGTGACCTGCTACTGGTCAAAGCAACCTGCAACGACGTGTTTTTGTACTCAATTATAAAAATACACACAGAGAGGTGGCCGTTACTGTGTTTGTTTTTTATTTCGATCAGGCACGTTCCCAGATTAATAAGAAATACTGGTTTTTGCACTGAACAGAATTTCATATATTTCTCTCCTCTATCCTCCCTACAAACCAACTACAACAATTTTTTTTGTGGAGATATTGCTTCCAATATAATTCACCAATACGTCTCTAAGTTTCCTTTTTTTTAAATCGTACCGTGCATGTGCTGACACAGTGAATGTATAATTTTGTACGAACTTTCTTGACACTGTTTAAGTTGGCACACACTTTTAAAGAGTGTGAAGGTGACTATACATATTTTTCCTTGCGTGATAAACAAGAATAATATTGTTATATTTTCAGTAGAAACGTCTTAATGTAACAGCTTGCCGATTCTGACGAGACAAACAATCGTGCTGCACTTTTGTGGCCCAACAAGCTATATGTTACCGTGTTTCTTTATTGTATGTAGTATTTTAGCAATAAACTTATAATTTGGAGACAATATAACAACGTATAACAAATATATACTTCAGATGCTATTTTGCCCCTTTATTACAGTAAACAAATTTTCAGTAAAAGAGTAAGAACTAAAAAAATTTAAGTATATCGTCTTTTTAAAGTCGATAATTTATAACAGGTTTTAAAAAGTAAAACCTACTCGACCGTAGAACTACCCCAAAAAAGCTGGTGCACACTCGCCTATGCTGTTGGTATACAGCTTTCCAGTACTGTCTTTTGATTAATTAGGTAAAACTACGTGTACACCGTTTTCCACTTTTTATTCTCTTCTTGAATAGTAACGTGTCATCTCACGTGATTTATTCACTCTTGTTTTAAAAATGCTGCTCCGTGATCAATCTGACATAGAGATAGTTTAGTTTATTTGTAGTAATTCGGTTTCCTTCCACGGTCACTGTGATTATTTTAGGACGCTTGATATCACATGAAGTTTTAGAATGCTTTAACAGTGTGCTTCGAGATGTAATATAAGAGTAATAGACCCCTACAAAAACTGCTTGGAGTAGGCCTCTATGTCAGTAATGGCGCTCGCTTAAATATTCAACGCCGACAGTAATTTATTACTTCTCAGAAGATGGGGACTTGTATCAACTTTATGTCAATATATTTTCATAGTTGTAGATTCGTTAAGTGAGCATATTTCAGTCATAAGTAACTCGGCTAGAGATGTACTACTAGATACAATAACCAACATGGTACATTAATAATGTTATTTGAATAGTTCATAATACCTTTCTGTGACTCAGTGCGTTTATAACCGTCTCCCAAAAGTGTAGTTTGGGAAACTCAACTTTCTAAATCATGGTCTGGGCAAAGTGTTTACACCACATTGCGAAACTGGAGTTTTGATAACTTGTTTTTCGTCAACGAACGAGAAATGTAATCAACACATTAGCAAAATATATTTGAAACATTTTTTTATTGTGAGAGAAAATAGAAACCAAAAAAATCAAAAAACTATTTTAATTATTTATTTTAAGACGTATTTCAATATTTTGTTGATATACTATTCCAGTATTACTATTTACTTACCTTCGTTTTTTAAAAGTCAAGTAAAGATCGCATTTATCTTCGGTGTAGCTGAAAAAAATGTCGTTTACTAATAACGAAGACAATGTTATCATGTATAAACATCGATTATGTTAAAAAAACTTCATTGTATAATTAATGATCACCGTGGAACTCGCAACTCTTGAAACTCCAGTTGCGCTGTTCATACTGCAGGCGAAACTGAGATTTCGTCACGAAACTTGAGAATTACTAACTCTTGGTTTGCCTCAACAGCAAAACACGACTTTCGCGCTGTTTACACAGCACTCAAACATCAGTTTCCGAAACCCATGTTTCCGAAACTAGACTTTCGGGTGACGGTATAAACGTACCTTCTGGTTATCAAGTAAAATAATCGTACGCGATCATAAAAAATGTATTATTTTATCAGCCTTTCTTTGGTTATGTATTCATACAAAAACTAAAAACGTTATAATAAACGAGTGGTAGTTATTATTAGCAAAAACACCGACACTCATCTCACATTTCGGTACGCTGAAATTTAAAAATTATAATACAGTTTTAATATTTAAGTATCCTGTTACATCTCGAACGTTTTTAAAAGTCATATCAACTACATGAAGTTACTTATTTGGGAACTAAACTTCCATCGCTTTTAATCTAGGTTTCACAACTTGTTAATTATCTTTTACTTTTAATATTATCAATTAAAATAAAACTATATGTGAACCACTCTATTAATTTTCATGGATCTAATTCATTGTGTACTGATGTATCTTAACAATCTTTCTGAGTTACGAATCAAAAGGTGACAAGAGTAATTTTAAAATTTGTATAGCTTTACTACATTAATAATGGAAATGCTTGTAATTACACTAAATAATTTTTTTAACACTTTGGAAAATGTATATATGAATAGCCATCATAAATTAGTGCGATAAATAGGTAATATATAGGCCTAACCATTTTTCACACCTAAACGCACTTTAGAGTTGCGGTGAGTGCTAGAAGCCCTCCAAAAAGCCTTTTTAATGACGATATCATCCGCTCTCTGAGAATTACGTGAGGTGGAGAAGGATCAATGACTGAATTCGGAGGCGCGCTTGGAAACCAACCAAGCGACATCCCCCACTTTTCCCTCGGTAAAATTCATGGAAATCGAACCCGGATCTCCGCAACGTGAGGTGAGTCGTGACTCAGATCCTCTCCTTATAACTCTCTGCGCGTAACCGTTCGCCGTAGAACCAAAACTTTAAAAGAGTCGCTAACAGTATTTAGCCTGAAAAATCAGTATCTGCTCGTATCCCCGTAAATAACAGTTCTGCGCGTCTTTTTTTCTCTCTCTTCAGTAAACCATTGAAAAACACTATTATCTGTAGACATCACGTTTGACTTCGGCCCTTCAACTTGTAGTAAAAGAAAAAAATAGTAAAATAGGCTGAAAGAATTACATTTAGGGCTTCGGTGCTCAGTCTCCTTAATGTAAAGGAAGCAAGCACACAGAGAAAAAATTTTGGTTGAGTCAACCATATATATATGTTTGTATCTGGCCAAACTAGTATGTATTTAATTCAACAAAAGTTTTGTTGGTTGAATAACATATGAAACGCGCTAAGCATTGGTTTTGTTGTCCTAACAAAATATATATTTAACCGGACTAAACCATCCTTTTGGGATAAATATACCTGCCAGGCAACCACATATTTGGTTGGTTCCAACTGTTACACGCGTGTTAGGCCATATACAAACATGTATATGGTTGAATGAACCAAACCTTTTTTCTCTGTGTACGTTCTGGCTTTTGTAGTTCAGTCCGTTCGAATTGGGCAATAATATCACACTGTTTCAGATATAATTTACGTCCCGTTGGTCTACAACGAGCAAGATCGGTACCTGTAAGTGGGCGGGGTATAAGACCAAATCATGCTCTCTAGCCACTTCCCTCGTTGCCTCTAGCACAACTGGCGTCTGCCTTCTCTTCGAACACTTAAGTTGCCATAAAGCTTTCAGCGCATTAAGCGAAGTTACCAGACGTCCAGCTGTTCTTAATGTCATTAACAGTATAACACCGTAACAAAGTTGAGAACGAAGTCACATATCGTCGGTGTGTCGTTTTTTTTTTTTTTTTTCAATTAAAAAAACAATCGGTACATTCAACAGTATAATTAATATAGTATTTCCAATTTGCGCCGTATTTCAATACTATCAGATTTCACTTACCGGTAAGACAGAGATATCACTTATAGTTCCGTTGCTGATGACGACTTTTGATGGTCACTGAGGATTATTTTCGGCTGACTCCTCATACGAGGTTATGACTACTGATAATCACTCTGGAGGACATGTAGTACCAGTGAAGACAGACATTGGGTCGAGATTCAGTTCACCATGGCAATATTTGAATATATTAACTCTATATTAAAATATTCCTTGAGAATGTTTTCCAAAAGAACATTTATGTTGAACTGATTATATTTCTTTTTCGAAAGCACACTGTAGGATAATTTGGTGAAATAAAATTTTTCGTATATGAAGACATGCTTTTAATAGGCTACGAAACTGTATTTGGTAGTCATATTCATATTTACGTATGCATTTTATTTTATGTACATGGCCATTGTTCCGAATCTCTCAAATCATTGCCAGTGGCGAAATATTTACAGATTACATATATAGCTTCATTACAACTGATACACTGACGGCCCATCAGGAGTACTCACCAGCAGTAACGGAAAGAAGCAATAATCATGGTTCTGTTATAAAAAATGTCAACTTTTGAAAAATTTAATTTCTCCAAACTAATAGTTGTATTAGATACCATTAACTGGAGTTCCTTCATATTTGGATATTTAAGATAATTTTGTTTTATATATTCCAGCCGTAAGAAAAACCCATGTGTAACTACCGATAAGAGCGAACTTAATTGGTCAGAATAATTTTTCATTTAGAGCTGCCTTTTGTGGAACAAAAATTCCGGAATCAAAGTCCAAAGTTTCCCTAGCATAAAAAAAAACCCTGTTGCCGTTACTTTGTTGCATATTAGGAGTTTTCTTTTCCGCCTGCACTGGCGATGTGGTAGATGAATTGAGTCTATTGAGGGTACACACACTCACACAGACAACTTTGTTTGCAGCGCTGAAGATCCACGTGAGCCCAAGCACCAAAGCGGTCCTCGACACGTTCGGCTCGTTCGAGTTGGAGCTGAGGGGACAAGTCGAGATGAAGGTTTGTGCTGCTCTCGTCTCCCTTGCCACAGCTGTCGCTAGTTGTAGGCCGCGGACTTCGATGTGGCAACAGTGTAAATAAGGATCAGATTACAATAACTTAACTCTCTACTGTTTCTTGAATTGCATTTATGAAGGATAGGCCAATGATTCAAGGAAAGTGATTGCCTTGGTAAAGTTTGAATCGCTTATAACATAGCCCTTGATTGCAGGGTGTCCACATCGAATACTGCAGCCTTCCGCTAGCAACGACTGTGCAACACTTCTTACCTTATGCATAAACATGTTGTGTAAGTAGAAGCATTCCTTTTGAATCCATTTATTTCCCGTCCTATGTTTGGTCACCGAGAATTGCCATTTCCCTCTGTAGCACACTCCAGCACATCCTTGTTGTCCAGGCTGTTCCCAGTAACCTAAGGTGAGCACTTTTGAAGATCATCTTGTCAAGAACGACATTTAAAAATCGTATTTTATTGTTGCTTCAGACCTTCAACTTTAAGTACACTGTGCAGTATACATAGTACACTGTTAAGGTTTTATTAATAATTGGCAGGGTGAAACAAA
>PNEQ01094721.1:21894-41312 GCA_003012365.1 Medauroidea extradentata
TTTTTTTTTTTTTTTTTTTTTTTTTTTTTTTTTTTTTTTTTTTTTTTTTTTTTTTTTTTTTTTTTTTTTTTTTTTTTTTTTTTTTTTTTTTTTTTTTTTTTTTTTTTTTTTTTTTTTTTTTTTTTTTTTTTTTTTTTTTTTTAGAAATTTATGTCGAAACACCTGCATTTCATTTTAATTAAAATGTGTTACAAAAACCTCTACAACGCCCCAAATCTCAGGCATGTAATGTCTAAAGCAGCTGCAAATACTATAGCGACGAGATGCTGATATTGTATCCCAATGGTACCTTGTACCTTAAATTACTGGAACTCTTAAACTAAAACACTCTTCTAGATACCCAACATTAGTTGTAGTTTCAACATCATTGTGCAATTCTTCATACATCTCCTGACCATCCACCGATCAATCCACCATGAATCAACTGATTTATCAATTGTCTTCTTATTTAGCCAGCACTCTCATGATCACCGATTCCATAAATACAATAACTTCGCTGTCAGTGAGATGTTAGCTCTACTATTAATGATCTCGCCATTAAAGTGACGCCCAGACTAACCTTCCTATACTCCATTTCATGTAACTTAATAAGTTTTGGTGGTTCTGGGGACATGTAACTGTTTTTTTGTTGTATTTGCATTTTTGGTACTTCAACGAACCTGATATGTCAATTTCACCGCATGTACATTATGATCAGTTAGGGTAATTGTGAATACTTGGATAACTGTGAACACTTGAGTAGTTGTGAAAATGCTTAATCTTTAATAACATATGCCCTCAAATGGACATGTAACAATTACACTGCGGATTTGACAAAGTCCAAACTATTATACATAAATTCCATGATTTACTATACGGATCTAAGCAGAAGGGAACCAAGTCAGAGTTCACTGTAACTGAGGTATTCAAGGCCAAAGTTTACTGTATTCATCTAAACCTTGTGTAAACCACTTTTTCATGGACTCTTTAGTCTTCTTCAAAATTAATTATGTTTTACTTGCTATTTTTCTTGGCTATATTTCAAACGTTCTTTTCCTACTTTGAATGATTATCTCAAAATAAATTACTTTGCGGGTTGGTTCCCTCCTACTTAAATACTGGCTATAGCCAGAATGTATGTTTTGGGGGTTACCTAATTTTGGAATTAATATTTGCAATACACCCCCCCCCCCCCCCCCCACACTTACACACACAAATGGAGGTCCGGGAAGACTGTGTCCCATAGACCCGGCCCCTAGTTATGCCTTTGGTCCTCAGAACTATAAGTATTTACTTATGTAGGTGTGACGGAGTGTGGAGTATACCATCCTGACATGAGTGCTGGTGTTGTGTGCAGGGCAAGAAGGAGAAGCTGACGACGTACTGGCTGTTGGGCGAGAAACACCGGCCGGAGGCGGTGGGAGGCGGTGGCGGTGCGGCGACATGCACAGCCCCCGCACCCGTCAAGGCGGCGGCTTTCGCCAACCACGTGTCTGGAGAGGCATCGAGCGGCGAAGCGTCGTTGGCGAACCACGTGGGTGGCAACAGCGCGCCGCTGCTCGCCAACAAGGGTACCGGGGGAGGCGTCGACGCCACCACTCCCCTTCTGTCATGTGACTCGAATGTGTGAGCAGAGTGCGCAGTGCGTGTTGGGACCACCACATAGACTCACCTTTACGAACACTCCCGCCTCACTTTCTAAGTGTTTACTCAATTGTAAACTTAAGTATTAAGACTTATTCAGTAGAACTTATAATTGTTTTCCTATGGAATTAATTTAAATATAAGGGTACACTATAGAATAAGATTTCGGCAGTACAGAGTAACAATTGAGTTATGTACGATAAGGTCTTAATCAATGTATGTTCTACTACTTACGTCTCAATGCTTAGGTTTTAATTGTATAAACTCTCTTTAAGGTGGAATAATCGCACCATCTCGTCTTAACATAATATTCTGTCTCAGATTTATTTTTGTACATTTGACCATGGAGGGTGTTATACGACATGGTTGACAGTTTGAGTATGGCGTTGATAAAGTTGTTCCAGTAATTTAGCTTGTGGTGATGCAGAAATTTAATCTAAAAAAATGTTCCGTTCTTCAACCCCTTTCCAAGATTAATCAAACTTTTCAGTTATTGTTATAGGGATCCCTAACTTTTCTCGAAAATATTTTTGCACCAATTTATTCCAATGCCTTACATGCACACCTGCAGCTCTGCTTCATGTTCAATTACTGGATGTTTTCAACTATCAGCATCTTGTTCTGATTGCCACAGTCAAATAAGTTGCACCTCTAAACAAAGAAACTCTACCATTAACCACAGAATTGAGATGCAGATATCCACATAAGACACTGAAATGAAGTGCTGCAAAAATCTTTCCTAAGAATCAAGGGTCCCTAGCGTTATTTAATATTTCTGTCAGTCGTATTATTCATTTCAGCATGGCAAAATATAACAAAGTAAAACTGAGACAAAAGTGATGGCATCCATAAATTAAATAAATTCCTGATGGCAACGAATATTCCACCTTAAAGAATGTTCGTCTCTGTTGATGTAACATTACCGTTCGTTATTACGTACCGAAATCTTTATTAATTAAAAATGTGTACAGTTTTTTTTCTTTTGATGTAGACTGTCAGAAATTATGTAACTGATATGTAAAGATTTTATTTTTTCTGGAAATTTTTTATTTCGTTATGTATGCTTGTCTTAGCAATTTGTGAATGTACAAAAAGTGTTATGAATTATAATAATTACAAACATGTACTACTGCTCTCTCTCTCTTTCTTTGTACCTAGTGTTGCCCAGAAAATTCTCCTTGCATAATTAATTAGCAAATGCAAATTAAATTACGACCATACAATCAAGTCTTAAAATATTTATTAGCATTGTAGGTACAGGTAATCCATTTAAACAGTAGTTTAAAAGTGTTAAGCATTATTTCGGTACGTATTGACTTTATAGGCCTATATAAGGACCGAAATGAAAAAAAATTTGGTATGTCATTTTGTTACACGTTATGGTCTAATTTCAACCAAAACTTTATCGCCGTAATTTCTGAGCATATAATATGACATAAACTTTTCCTACAGGCTCCAAATTATTTCGCATATATCCTTCATCACCAGCGCAAAGCACTATTCGGTATTAATGTCTCAGATTAAAATGTTGTACTAGAATTAGAGCTTACGTTTGGCAGCCCCTATGGGATCTAATATGATAAAAATGTTTTTTCGATTATTTAGTAATGGACAAAAAACCACGTTCGCTCTACGTAATTGTCTTTCTCTATCTCTCTTACAGCGTATTAAAGTTTCTTTACATGATTTCCTACTTTTGGATCCTATTTTCTTTTGCTAGGTATGCGATGCTTAGATGTATTATCCTGTATATGAATTCCATGATTTCACAAACACTGAATGCCAATGATATTTATTTCTTTTGTGGTCACAAATGAATTAAGGCTCGTGATGTAATGTGTGAAAAAATACGAACGTCTGTATTTAAGAGTTATACCAGTACTTATCCGGAAACAGGGATGTAACAACAGTTTTGTTAAAAGGGGAGCGAGAATAAGGTATGATTGAGTTTTGGGGTGGAGGCGTTTACTTTAAACACATTACTACACTATTTCAATGCGATTTGACACTTTGGGTGTGATAGTCTACAATTTCCCCTACAGATAAAACAATGTCATTCCAAAATGAAAATTTTTGGAAAAGAAGGGAGGTGACAGATATAACATTCCCCCTCAGATGTATATGTTACTAAAAAGGGGGGGGGGTTCAGCCCCCACCTCTCCCCCACCCATGATAACACGGGCCTGTCTGGAAAGGTGAAGAAACTACTCCTTAGTGCAATCACATTCAAAACTTCGAAAAAAACAAGTTAGTGTGTGCCCTTAAACACTCTCTATGTTATACATCTAAATATTATATACATTTTAAATGGGGAGGTTAATCTAAAACACAAATACATAATAACGTCATCCCACAAACGTTTGTTATTTTATTACAGTGGTAGAAAATACAATACAAAACAGAGGCAACTACTCCAGTTACACAAATGTCATCGAAAAAAAAGAGTTCAACAATTTAAACTAAGTGCCTGTAACATTACGACATCTGATTCTCATCTTGCTTTTCCGCTATGTGCAATGTTGTGCACAAAGATTGGGCACACTGAAATAAAGGTTTCCCGGAACTAGGAATTCTGTTCAAATTTTATAAAAAATATATATACACCTGAGTGAAAAAATATTGCTGTTTACATGCGTAGTTTTATTTTATCCAACAGGAATGTTAAGGCAGGCAAGATACATATTTCGTTGTATAGATAAAATAAAAGTTGCTAGATTTTCAAATATTTGAAGGATAAAAAGTATTGTTTACACATAAGGGTGAATCAAAACCAGGATAGAGTGGGACAAACAAAAGTATCTTCCTCCTACCAGGTAAAAATGTTCAAGAAAAATACATTCTGTTCAATTATATTCACTGTTAATGATACAAATAATGAAACATGTCTTTAAATACCTGCTATATATTATTATTTTCTTCGTCGTTGGATGGTGGATAGTATTCGATCAGTAAACCTTTACTGCAATTTTAACTATTACTTCTAAAACATTCTAGATTTTTTTAAAGTATCTTAGTTCTGGCAGTGTCTCAATTCACCCACCCAAAGAGTGCTCTTTCGTGCTCTCTCTCTCTCTCTCTCTCTCTCTCTCTCTCTCGCAAATACGTTACAACTACGTCATAGAGAGCATTCTGTGTGCCTGTTTCAATTATTCGCCGAGAGTACAAAAGAGTGAAAGAACGAAGTTTTATACTCGATCTCGCTCTCTCGTGCTCTCTGGCGTACACCGTCTTGATTCCAACTAATAACAATGGTTTGAGGTCAAAGAAGAAAAGTGCGTCACGTATTGCAAATATTTAAATATTTGCATAAGCAATTATTTCTAAATAAGTTACCTACGGCGAGAACTTCAGTTAGTATTTTCAGCCCCAATATCTGTTCAAATACACAAAATCAATTTTTTTTTGCATCGCCTATAAACAGCTATTTCACGCTTGAAATACGACGCTGGAAAATTTAAAAAATATAATTTGAATTATCCACAATTTTATTTAATATATTTATAACTCGTATTAATAAAATTTACGGACTTGATAACCTTTGCATCGTTTGTTTACAATTGCGAGAGTATCATCCCAACAGGAGAGAGCGAGAGTGCCAAAGAGCAACAAGAGCTCTCTTGGTGTTATACGAAAGAGTACTCTCTCAACAGAGTACTCTTTAAATTAAGGCACGGCCGAGCCACTGTTTTAATTATTAATGCGGTTGATTCAGGTGCAAGTAATTCACAATACACAACAATGAAGAAAATACAGAGGATGTTGTATGCTGGTGAGTCAGTCTCCCCAAAATAAAATTTCTTGGTCGCCCCCTGGAAGCAGCTGCTTGTATGAAAGAGGAAGAGAAGAGGTAAGATCTATCACAGCCACTAGAAGACGGCGTTGGTGGTGATCCACTCGAGGTACTTGTCGACACGAGTGTAGATTCCAGGGCGGTTGGGCTCACCACAGCGGATACCCCACGACACTATGCCAATGGTGACCCAGCGTCCGTTGTCCAGCTGGTAGAGTAAAGGGCCGCCCGAGTCACCCTGCAATACAGACCCATCTCTCACCACGTCTTTCCTCTTCACTGCTTGCTAGCGTGCAACGTCTGGGTGGGTGTGCATCCCTTAAAGACAAGAGTTTCTATTTAGTCCTAAACAGTTTTTGTGAATATAATTTTTAAAATCCAAAGGGCAGCAGATACGGTTGAGGCCTCGCTCTTTAGTTCTGCAGTGGTTTCGAAAATATTTTTTACGCAGATATATATATATATATATATATATATATATATATATATATATATATATATATATATATATATATATATATATATATCAAAAATTAATTCTTACAATTTTAACACTCATGTATCATCGTTTGTATCTGAATTTTTCTGGTGCAATACACCGAACAGATTTTTAGAATTTTGCCCCTAAAATGTTACACATTACGTGGTAAAATAAGCCAAAATGAAGCAAAATAATTTTTGAGTAGCAACGGTGCAAAATTTTAAAAAACGCGCTGGCATTGTGTATCGTATGACTGTACATAGTCTCAATTTTTTTTTTTTTTCAAATCATTTGGTTAGTAAATATTCTAGTTATTTGCAATTGGAAATAAATGAAAGACCACGGCCTTAAACAGTAGGCTATATGTATTGTAAATTGTTTTGTTCTGTTAAGCCTAATTTTTTTGCAACAAAAATCATTCAATTTTCTCCAGAATGCCGTCTACTATAGGTCGTTCGGGATAAAGTGAGCACTAAAATTCTAATCTTTGAAAAATATCACTAGCTGTTACCGCATGTAATCCAGCGTTAACTATAGTTGCATTACTGCTTGTACGGTTGGCAGCGAAGTTACGCAATATAGTTCCGCGTATTTTCCTATTTTAATACAACAATATTGAAACAAAGGCAACAAAAATTTACATAACTGAATTTGATATAATTTATAAACTTTTTCTCATCAAAGTATACGGGTACCTACCGTCTGCACATTTTATCTTACAAGCGCAAGCATCAAGTGATGTGTTCAGAGAGGTTAGACATGTACCGTCGTTAGCCGTTACGCGCGGAAAGATGCGAATTGTCTGAAAATAGAACTTTAGCAGGGCTTTCATGAGTGCTCACTTTATTCCGAACCGCCTATAAAGCGTTAGAGGCTCAGAAGCTACTCAGCTACAAGGGCGACCTTTATCTATCATAGTTCTAAAACCAACTCACATATCGAAATACAAAAAAATCATAGTGGAAAACGATGTTGCAGGTTCTATATGAGAACATTTTATTTTTGTGTTGAAATAAAAATGCTGAAATTATAAATAAAAATTTTTAAATTCAATATATTTTCTTAACACAAAAAAAAATTTTTGTCGTTTTATACGAGACCTTGTAGCTCACAACATCGTCATTCACTGTGAATTTTTTTTCAGTTTGGTATGCAAGTTGGTTTCAATGTCGCCCTTAAAACCATGACATGCATATTTTGACTTTGACGAGCAATTATAGAAAAACTATGATAGATGAAAAATTTCATAAGAGCACAATTAGTCGCAATTTAGGTCTAAAATAAGAAAACCATTTCTAGTACCAATATAAAAATAAAAATATATGATGAAAATTGCTGACTACCGCGCACTTAGAAATGACATTCCGCCGTTCTTCAAAGTGTGTTTTCTTTTCGTACTTTGCAACAATAGGCACATGTGGAAGTGTTTCCAAAAAAAACTTATCTACACACACAGCAACACATCTGAAGCGCGTGGTTGACAGCGACCTTAATTACAAATTCATTAAGTCAATAACTAGCGAAAAGTTATTAATTTTTGGTTTTGAAAAACTTACTTGAGAGTAAAATCTGTTTTCAAAACATCCACGAGGCGGTTAAATGCAGTGGCGAAGCGTGGTCGTGTTTCAAAGGAAGCGATATTAGTCCCGAATATATGCCATGAGCATGTGGCATTAACAGGCCTGAAAGAATCGACCAATAAGAATACTTTTCTATTACTGAAGTCGCGGTATTAGAGGACTCGTTCCTAGCATCTTGAACACTTTTGGCTAAAGATCCACTGCGCCTACCAGACAACTCAGAGTTGTGTGTAATAATCACTAAGTACCGCTTTCTTAGGAACACATCCACGCTACCGCAGAGCCCTGACGACCCAGCTTTGGTAAATTATTTCTTAAATTTTGAGCATTTTGTCATTTGCCAGTTGGATTTTTAATTTGGGTTGTGGTTGGGTGGAAAGGGGATCATGTATCCCCGTTGCTCCCTCCGAGAGCAAGGATATTTACATGTTAAGTTATGTTAAGAGTGCCTCAGTACCTTTTGAGTCTAGAGACATTTCTTGTGGCAACTCAAATTGCTACAGGATATTTTAGTCTGTTTTTTATATCCTGAAAGCTAAGAGCAAATAATTATGTTAATCTTCAAAATAACACTCGAAAACACTTACTCGTATTTTTTCCCATTACTTTTCCAGTGGCAATATTTTCCTCTTCTCAATGTATAAAATGTTTTTTTGTTCGACAGTGACATCGTGAAAGCGGGTAGAGTTCCACCTTACATAATTCAACACATAAACCCCTACTTTGCTTGTACTACTGACTCCGAGGTAGGCAACGCCCGTAAGCTTTTCAAGAACCACAAAAAGATTCCGTTGTTTGGTAACTAGTACGACTTCGTAACATAACATCAATATAAGCGGCCACGCTGAGGTAGTGTAGCCGACCCCCGTAGAGTTGTCAGCTGCTAACCGGTTTACGGTATACGAGAGGTACTGGATTCAATTCCCATGTCCGAGCATGTGTAAATTCGTGTTTGTTGGATTTCACAAAAAAAAATGGCACATTACAATTGTCTTAACGTCTACTCGGGTTCAAACAAAGACACTCAAGGGGGAAATATTTGGCACATGGCGATGTTTTTAAGCATTTACATTGTGCCTAGCAAAAAAAGAAGTGGCCGGACCATTCCCTTGTTCCACCACGATGATCCTGGTTCGATTCCCGGTGGGGTCATTCGTAAATTTTGCACATGTGAATTGTTGATATTTTTTTTACCGGCAGCTTTGTCAGTGTACTCAGGTTTCCCCATCCTTTCATTTCATCCTTGCTCCACACATGTCAGTGTTCATGACCCCGCTGACTGAAGTTTTTTCACCAACTCTTGATTGAACACCATACTGCTTCTCTGAAAGCGATCCAACTCCCAGCCAATCTATGGATCCTCGTTCCCGGCCGATTTCCAGTAAGTTTCTGCTATTGGTGGTGGGGTGAGGTGAGGTGAGAGGGTTTTACGGCCCTTTAACAACGAGGTCTTAAGATTCCACTATACCCCTGATGCACAAATTATTTGTTTTAAAGCCGTAATATTGGTTTTAGAGTATTAATCAATAATATTCATCTGAAGAACCAATTAAATGTATGTGTTCTTTAACATGTTAGCACTTAATTTGTTTTATGCGTTAAATGCAATTTGTAAACAGTAATGAAAATAATATATACTAATTTTTTTCTATCAGTGTATACAAATTGAATTTAGCAAGTAATGCAAATTTAGGGCAGAAATGTTAAATAACATATACATTGGTTCTTCAAACAAACTTTTTTTATTTATACTCTAAAACAAATATTACGGCTTTAAAACAAAGAATTTGTACATCAGGGGTATAGTGGAATCTTAAGAATCGATGAGGGCGAAGTGTGGTGAACACAACATCCGTGCTCGAGCTGGGATTAGAACCCAGGACCCCTAGCACCGTAGTAACCGACTACGCTACGGAGGCAGACTAGTTTCTTTGGAAGAAGAACATGGCCATCATCCATGATCACATTTGGTTAGCAAAGTTGTCGCGTGGCCTAATTCAGTGTACTAAAACAGTGGAACTTAGTTTAAGAAAGAATAGTTTTTGGTCAGCACTCAACATGTTGGCCTTAAGCGCTGGTGAGAGGTGATATGAAATTTTGTTATTTTAGGGTTCCATTTTTAGTATGTGGTGTGCGGATTCAGTAACTTCTCAAAAGTAGGTTCCAACTTAGCCAAATGAGTGTCCATCTTAGGTGTTGGTAAGAGTTTACAAATTTTTATGTTTATCTTTTAGAGCGAGATAATTAAATATATATATATATGTACATATATTGCCAACAAGTTAAGTGTGCTTAGAAATAGTATTTTAATGCTTACAGCAAACCATATGTCGTAAACCGTAGTGACTTTGGCGCTGTATTTTGGCATTGGCTCGCAGTGATTTAGTAAAGAGATAGATCATTGGAGAAGAGTGGTTGAAAATATTACATCGATACAGCTCCTTAAAATTTAAATTTTGTTTACTAAACGAACTAAAACCCAACATACTGAGTTGGCCAAATTCATCTCAGTTTACGGTACATAAGTGATATTTTAAAAAATATTCATAATATTTTGAAACATAATACTACTGGTCCCTGTTTACGCTGTTTATTTATTTTTTATTGTTTAAGTCTATAGTTGTCCTTTTTTTTTTCTCTTTGAAAAAATTAGGTTACATAGTAATAGCTATTTTCAACAAATCTATGTGACGGTTTAGGGATGTCTATTTCCTTTAGAATTTAAAAAAAAAATTATCTCAAAACAGCGTAAACAAGAACTGTTACCTTAATGGAGAGCATAGGCCAAATAATATATTTTCGTTGTACAATTTTTTAAAACATTAAGCTTGTCATAAAAAGCTACAGTTAACCCTATCAAAATAAATACGTAGCACTATTTTAACAGCAGCAAAAGTTTTTGCTAACATTACTTCACAATTTAAACAAAAATTTTCCTTTCAGTAAAGAAACTTTGCAGTAGCGTATATTCAAAGATAATTTGTGTTGTGGCAAAAGAAGAAGAATATTTAGAGTGTATGATAGTTTTGTGATGTAGCTAACCTGGCACGAGTCCTTGCCACCCTCGTAGGCCCCGGCACAGAGGCAGGTATCAAAGATAGGTTGCGTGAACCTGGACTTGCAGTGAGTCAAGTTCCACACCGGCACCTCCACCTCCATCAGAGTTGCACTGGCCGGACCGCCGAACGACACCGTCCCCCAGCCTGCACGACACATGAATTGACTCGTCAATCACATCACCTATGTGTCCTGCAAATATACTATACAGAGTGTTGTCAAATTGCATGTCGATATTTTGGGAAACAATCCTTACATCTAAAGAAACAAAAATTTTATGTGGACATACCTCCGAAAACGTCTGCACTATAGTTCGGAATGGTCTGCTGTGCCGACGACATCGTTTCACAGATTTCAATTTTCGCAGTTATTCTTACTGTATATGGGTTGGTAACATAGCGCAGTTAGTGTAGTGTACAATTTACAGGACTGCTGTAATGACATTCCACAGCGACACGATCCAACCCGCGCTATGAACCTTATATCATGTACTGCGAACTGTTGTGAAGAAACGGTTCGTTTTCGGAACTATGTTCATATAACAATTGTATGTTCTTCTAAGTGTGAGGATTGTTTCTCCAAAATATTGACATGCAATTTGACAATACACTGTAGACTTCAAACTATCAATGAATTGCAAGAAAAGTACAAATTTCAGAAAAAGGAAGGAAAACATTCTAATTCTTTACATAAAACTCCGGCTGGCAAACAAGTTTGTAGCAGTAAAACATTGCTACAACCACAATTTTGTTGCGTAAAAATTATTGCGCTATTTCGTTTCAGTTAATTATGTGCACATCTGCAGATCTGCTTCGTGGTTAGCGATTAAACATTTTATCTGAGAGAAATCATCTCTCACTTGTTTTGGGGTTCTACATGGCAAAGCACACATGCATGGCGTCACAGTAACCTTATTCGATTTGTGCAGTCAAATGAGAGACGTGTCTGAACAAAGACACGCTGCCAATTACCATGAAGCACAGCTGCTGATGTGCACGTAATTCATTGAAACAAAATTGCGCAAAAATCTTCTCGCAATAAACTCGTGGAGTTATCCATTACAGTGCAAGTGGACTTAAAAACCAAGTTAGTCGCATTATCAATCTACCAAGCGTGTAGTGTGGCTGACACAATAGAGCACGTCTCCACAGAGTCTCTTAAAACACAAGGTATAAAAGAATGGCTCGCCGAAGAACTTAAAAGAGTAAGGGCCTCCGACGTACAATGGCCAACGTCACGGATGAACAAGCTCTACATAACATGTGGAAAAAATTCGCCAAACAAATTTGGCCGGAGACTTGAAGAGTTCGATGCGTGGATAAAAGTGAATGGAAAAATTCAATAGTTCAGTGTCATGCATGTCAGAACTCACTATCTTATGCACACTCAAGATTCATTTGTTCATTGTCTGCTGTTCCAGTGAGTCTTTGAATATACACGGTACAGTGGATTCTAACAAACAGGTAATTGAACTAGCGAATCTTTCCTCTCCTTATTAGATATTCTTTGCAAAATTATTCTAATTACCCAAGAGGAAAGTCTCAAGTAAAGACCCAAATGACAATCCAAACGGCAAGAAGGGCAGGTTTTACAAAGAAATCTTGCATAAAGTAAGGTAATCAACAAAGATACGCAATATAGAGTCAAGACGAAGAGAGAATGGCAGTCATGATGTGCACTGCATTACGTTTACAAGTAAGCTTTGGTGTAAGCGTATGGAGGGAGTGCTGACCTTCGGGCTATAAAGCCTGCATCTTGCTGGGCTGCAAGAGGAATGTTAAACCCAAAAAATAAGAGAAAGAGAACACCTCTTCAGCGTGCATTGTATCATTCGAGAGGACGATCATACGCACGCGCCCTACCATGTCCAAAAAAAAATGGACAGCTTTTCTTTAGTCACAAGGATTAAACTGTTACGGCGGGGGAGTACACTCTAAAGAGGAGAGGAGGACAGGTTTTTACCTGAGAAAACGAAACTATTTTTGTCTGAAATAAGCCCTAGATTATTAGTGTCACTGATTTTTTTATAAAAAGATTTTTTTAACCAAGATATTTTAATGCCTTGTGCTCCATGAACAGTGATTCAATGTTTTTTTAACTCCCATCGTCTTGGGGTTCTACCCGCGAATCACAGACGAGTGGTGTCACAGTAACCTTATTCTGATTGGCACAATCAACTAACTGACACCTCTGCCCAAATACACGTTGCCGATAACCATGAAGCAGAACTGCAGATTTGAACGTAAAACAATGAACTAAGTTAGTACGAAAATCTTTTCACTAAAAATCAGAGGCTAATATATAACTTAAAAATCCATAAAAACAGTCAACTAAGTGGTACAGCTCTCTATATATTAGAAATTATGGTTGAAAATTTACATTTAAACCGTGTTAAGGTTAATTTCACTATAGATTAGGAAACTCAGCGTTAGTTTGGCAAGGGAAACATTCTGCCTCTAGTTGCGTTGGTGTTGGTAAGGAGGCTACGAACTTTGCCGAGATCGGTACCGAGGATTCACGAATTAGCCTTTCCTAGGCCGAGGAGGGGAAGGTAGGGGAAGCATGCTTCATCCCTTCCCAGTCGTGAGACCTATACAATTTTTAATTTCATCACATTCGTGAATCCTCGATACCGACTTCGGTAAAGTTCGTAGTCTCCTTACCGACACCAGCTCAACTGGCGGCATAATTTTTCCCTTGCCAAACTCGTGCATAAGAAATTCGTTTATCTTCCTAACCTGTTGTAGAATTAACCTTAACGGGTGATACTTTTCTACGTCATTTTTCATGAGGAATCGGCTGCCGAATTTTATCTATGACAAGCGTCATAGTTACTAGCTTATTGCATTACCGATGACGACGGCCTTCGTGTTGTCGTAGTTGAAGGCGGGCGGCGGCAGGCACACGGGCCAGATGTAGTTGTTGAAGGCCGTCGGCTTTCTCATCTTCAATATGGCGATGTCGTTCTCGTAGGTGCTGGCGGTGTATTCGTTGTGTATGCGAGCACTCTCGAGGGCGAATTCTCTGGACGGAGACTCACTATTCGTGGACAGGTCGTACTCGCCCAGCCTCACTCGCAGATTGACAAGCTCGAAGCTGCGGACACACACAGCACGTCGGCACATGCTAACAGAAGCGACAAAGGGGAGCATTTACATTGTTGTTATCGTACCAGATAATAGCTAACTATTTCAGAAGCGACATAAACTAGCAATTTAACCGTTGATATCGTACCAGCTCTTGGGGTGTACATGCCAGTAAACAAAGCCATGTTGAATTTAAGGCTTTGGTTTAAACCACGGTCGTAGAAGTACAGGTCTGGACACTCGTCTATATACCAATGTATTTTTCTTGAGCCCCTTGTTGTTTAGCTACAGTTCATCAACTTACCGAGAGTGTTGCTCTCTTTGGCGCTGCAATCAGGGCGGTCGGACTCAAACTCCGCCCACTTTTTTCCATTGTTAATATTATAATATAAATAAAGATTGCTGGAGCCATGTTTTAGGATTGTGATGCGAAGGAATTATTTCATAAATTGATAAAAAAATACGTTTTGATAAATTGTTTATCTTAGTGGGGTCAAGCCTCCTTGTTCTGTGGGGTCAAGTTTCCAGGTGAGTGTACAGACCTGTTCTTCTACGGCCGTGGTTTAAACCACCGCTTATATTTCAAGAAATACTGTATTTTATTTTATATCTGTGATATATTTGTTAGTGTAACACGTGACGTTACTTACGTGTATATTTCCTCACAGATTGTAAAATGGAGCCAACTAAAATTCAGTGTAACCAAACATCATCGAGCTCCGACACCATGACAATCCAACGAGAAAATGAGTACGATAAAAACAACGTCTTGTCGCTGCTATTAGTACTTATTTATTCTGTGACGTACGTCTGTGCACGTTCTGTTCGACAATGGCAGGAATTTTGCTCATGCTTGTCGCCTCTCGCAGGTATCTAGCGTTGAACGTTAGGCCCGGTTCACACTGTCCTTAATTCTATACTCAGTTCCTTACTTACCTGTCTTCATAAACTTCGATAGCGATTTTATACTAAAAGTATGTAGCAAAACTTTTGTGTTGCGTACACACTATAATTGTTTACTAACAACTTTCGGTACATAAAGAAGAAAAATATGTTTGTGGTGTTGGTTGCTATAATCCGTAAAGTACGTATAACTGTAGAATTCCCGAAAACTATTTCACAAACACTATCTTGTATTATATATGTTTACATAACTCTGTCAGCCATTGATTAGCAGGAAACAAGAATTTTACTTCTATTCAAATCGCATTGGCAACCCTGCTGAAAGTGTGTATTGTGCATGCGTGTGAACATAGACCACGATGAACTATAGGACGGGCTCTATCTGTGAAATTAAGTGTATAATTCTGTCTGGAACCAGCGTAGTTACGATACACACTATCGCAGTGCTACTTGTAATGAATTAGGTACGGAATTCTGTACTGAATTACGAATAGTTTGTACCGGGCTTTAGACGTATTGTGGGAGCCGATGAAAATATGGTACTTTTATTTGACGGGTCTGCAGTTCACGCAAGAAGGGTTTCGGCTGATCTATATTGTTATAATGCATCAAGCGAATGAAGTATAAGGAAAATGTTATTTATATAAACTATCGACTACGAACTCAACTTTGCTAGTGTAAATTTTTTTAACGCAGCAGTTACTAAATTTTCTGCGAGTTGTCAAACTTGCTCAAATATATGCTTTTTATTGTTTAAATTAACATAATAATCACAAAGTTTAAATTTGACGAAATGTTGCTAATAGCCATTCCTAATTGTGTACATCCTTAATTGTATCCAAAAATCCTGCATGAACTTTTTTGGCCACTATTTGCTTTCGAAATACCCTCTAGAAAGCTCTAAACGATACCTTTTATCTCTTTCATAAGACCACGGGATTTTACGAAAATTTATATTTTTTATCCTAAAAGGGAGCCGATAGATTTCTTGTACACTTTTTCTTATGAAGCCTTAATTTTTCGATGCAAAAAAAAATTAACACACACACACACATATATATATATATATATATATATATATATATATATATATATATATATATATATATATATACATATACATATATATACACATACATACATTTCTAATTATAGACTTTGAGATTTTATTCTCTAAGTTGGTAAAAAACCAAAATTACTTTATTTTCTTCTGAAAAAATGGGTTACATAGTTAAATCAATTGGCAATAAATTTTAGCTGTTTTACGACAGCTACTCACTTTAACGATTTGAATCATTTAATTGAAAAACCAAAGTGGCCATAAACCCCTGGCATTAATTAAGGTCACCGGTTCCTATTTATGCTGTTTTTCGAGTTTAATTTTCAAATTCGGAAAGGGAGCAGATATCGCAAAATCATATAAATGTTGGAAATTATTTGTGCTATGTAGTCTATTTTTTTTTAACAAGAGTTTGTGTAATTTTGGCTAGTTATTGACGATAAGAAAATTCAATTAGTTGATGATTAGCCAAATTTATAAAAACCTTTGTTTCTAAAAAATTAATCTACATAGTTCAAACAATTTCCAACATTTCTATGTAACGGTTTTGCGATATTTTCTCCCTTTCAGGATTAAAAAACTTACTGAAATAACATGAATAGGGATCCGTGCCCTTAATACAGGCCACGGGAGACTCCATCTACTTCCCAGCGAGATTCTCTATTATCAACGCCTAGAGTTGTTTAAGGACACATAAAAAACCAAATGAAATCGACCAGTTCCTCTTACAGCTTAGCCTTGGTAGGGCAATAAATTATCTTCATACGTTGAAACAGTGAGCGGCCACCCACCAAGGTATTCAGGGTTCGATTCCCGACGGTAACCCCGGTCTTTAGCAAGAGGAATAATTGAGAGGCTATACTCGCGTTTCCGCCTCCCTTATCATTCCGTCGTCTCGTTATATTTTATGTACTCCTTTGAAGTTCGGCAGACTTAGAAGTTTGTCAAATCAGATGTTTGATTCTCTCTCCCCCCCCCCCCTCCCCAACCCTAAAGCAGCAGGCTAATACTGCATACGTAGTAATGCTGGCAAAAAGAATCATCGTGACGGACGCAACGCTACGCTACGAGTGCAACGCGATACGATCAAAATTTATCAGTCTATCAGCGAGACAAATAATTTCGCGGTTGTGACGTGTTTTTCAAACAAAAAGTACTAGAGGTGCTTAAAACATTGTGTCATGTGCCCAAATGAAGGCAGTATTTCTCTGTACAGCGCATTTGAAGCTCTTTGCATTGGGTTCGCAAACAGGATTTCTACGCCCATAGTGCCAACGTACGAAAAGAAAACAAGGCCGGAATGTCATTTTTAAGACACTACGATCATTATAAACACTGTTTCGAAGCCTTTCAACATAGCTAAAAATAGCCTTTTCATTCTGCCGTACTTCAAGCGAGAGCGAGAGAGATTTTGGGCAGCGCTTAACAGCGTGGTCTTCAGTGCTGGTGAGGGGTGACATGACGTGAGTATGGAGCGGCGCCGGAATGAAAGGGCGAGAAACCCGCCCACTAACGTCATCGTCTGGCACGGTTCCCACAAGTTAAAATATGGGGACCGATGCTGCCGGGAATCGAACCCGGATGGTCTGACCACTCTCCCACCGCGGCTCCTCTGTACTACAAAATATACTAACTGGATGTGTGCGAAACTCATATAAAAATGTGCACTGAACTTAGCTACAGACTTCCTACCAATAAAATTTTAGTCACTGCTTAGAATCCCACAGTGAAAATAGATCGACAGGAATTTTGCACGCTAGTTCAGCGTTTGGCTCGTTGTGGCAATGTGGCGTTTGATTCGCTCTGCAAGGTCGCCCTTATAACTCCTACACTTCTGAGACTCTAACACACAGGTAAGCGTGGCCCTTAAGAGGAGTCCTTCGCGGTGTCAAATTTCCACCTTTGACACGTGGGAAAAGCGTAGCGATAAGAGCCAGTGTCCCAAGCTTGACGAAAAGCATATCGCCTCTATTCGCAGCGCGCCAAACTGGCGTGTAAGGTTTCCGTTGTAGTCTTTTTACTATGGGACTTTAAGCGGTGGCCCCAATATTTTATTTTGGAATAGTTTGAAGTAAAGACCAACGCATGCCTCTCGTTTTGCACTTTACGAATTCAGGTAACATTCTCGGAGTTACAGCAGTCTAAAAAACCCGATTTTAGCCATTTTGAGAGGCCCGAAAATCATGTATCTAACAAGCGTGCTGCATTTTTGTAAACTAGAAGCATAGTTTCAAGTGTGTGTTCTTTTCGTAGACAAACATGATATGAATAACTTAAGCGGTTTCACGTAAAAATGTATGCGCGTGACACGCTGCAACGCCGTTCATGCGCCAGTCGAGGACTTCTCTTAAGGGTGCGGACAGTAGCGATATTCATCACCATGTTTTTACTTTTTGTTTGTACCAGATATTTTGTTTTCTCTCATTTCAGGCATAAATGTGACAAAATTTGGCTCTAATGAAATTGTTTTATCCCTCATAGTTTTCGCGTAACAATTTGTTAAAGTAAAAATGTGCATGTTTCCGTTTTAAGGACTACACTAAAACCAACTGACGTACCACACTGAAAAAATTCTCAGGGGATAAAGACGTCGCAGGCTAAAATGTCACGTACATAAATACAAAGAACGTATTTTTTTTTTGTATTTAAATAAAAATGCTGAAACTTAAAATAAAATTTTGAAAAATTCAATATTTTTTTAATACAAAAATACTATATTTTGAGGTTTAACACAGCTGGATTTGTGGCCTACAACATCGTCATCCACTGTGAATGTTTTCAGTTTGGTAAATGAGTTGGTTTTAGTGTCGTCCTTAAAACGGAAACACCCAAAATTTAGATTCAACGAGCCATTACGCAAAAACTATGCGAGATAAAAAAAATTTTATAAGATAAATATTAAGTCACATTTTGTGTCTAAAACAAGGAAATAAATATCTGGTACAAATATAAAAATTTAAATATTGTGATGAAAATTGCGGTAGCCGCGCCCTTAATCAGGAGATACCGTCGCCATCTTGAATGTTTGTATCATGTGTCATAACCTTTATTTTGGTTACAATTACGTAACATTAACTTAACTGCAGGATATAATACTTACTTATAAAATTTTAGTCATCGTTAAACTTATTAATCTTTGTTTGCCGGTACCATTGTTACAGATCTAATTCTAGTTAGAAAATTTTTATTACTTTCCTAACAGTATCAGCAAACTAAAATGTATGATGTCTAACATTCTATCAATATACATTCTATTCCGCAATCAGGTTAAAGTTCCATAAGTTTACCCAAAACAAAATTTATGACAAAATACAAAAATTCAAGATGGCAACGATCTCTTCCTCTAAATGCATTGCACGTTTACGGTTTGTGTGTGCTTTCAGCAGTTGCTCACCTCGACGAGAGTCGAGCGACACGTACTTGTTTTATAGCATATATTATGCGGATATAGCCTATCTTTACTTTGACTATCCACCTTTATTTTCCTTCTCCCCCACACCTTGTCTAGGCACAGCCACATTAAGTACGAGAAGTAAGTACTATGTTCCACTCATAGTGTAATACGTAAACGTTATTTTTCTCCAGATCTGTTTAGTTCAGTGGAGAACATTGTGTTTACTTACGAAACTAGGAAGAACGCCTGTTATAATTAATATTATACCGTGGGAAGAGTTAGTTGAAATAGTAAACATGTAAGAACCAGGTGCACACAGCAAGTTTTATTTTTCATTACATTCTTCACACAGAAAATAAAACCTTCCTTCGCATCCGATATTAACCACACTGAACATACACACCAGTTACCAACATGGCGGCCAACATGAAAAACAAACAAATA